>JAHZMU010000078.1:0-10866 GCA_027743725.1 Rambutsinella grinnellia | reverse complement strand
CCGTCACCTAAAACGACAAGTAGTAGTGATGCACACAAAGCCTAATAGTGTTTAAGTATATTAAAGGAAAAGGATTTCCCCCTTTTATAGCAATTGTTGTTACCTCCTCAAAAGTAAATAGTTTCATACTAAAAAAAACTTTTCTCCAATCCTCACGAATATATACTGTAATTTTTGAAAATAATTTAGAAAATGTGAACATATGTAAAAGTTGCAGTGTATAAAATAGCAACAGTATGAAATTGCCCAAGTTCACAGTTTCTACTTATTACTCATAAAGTTTATGGCTTAGAAAGTGTATTTCTTGGAAGAGAAACAGAAAAGGGTCCCTTTTTATATTCTTCACTTTTATATGCATCCGTTTCCCTTTTACGACAACGATCCTCCTTTCTATACTTGCACAGTTGCAATGTTACACTTCCAGAGAAACATTTGGAAAGAGAAAATGGATGTTCATCATTATAATCATCCTTGAAAAAATTGTATCTGTTGCTGGTACACATATAAAAAGTGTTTTAATGTGTATCATCTCCATACGGAAAAAACTCTTAAGAAAATTCCACTATTAATGGCTGTTAAGATGGGGAGAGGAAACGAGTGAATTTGTGAAGTGTTGTGAGTCTTTTTCTCACTTGCCTTTCACTTTTACGCATAAATACATAGAGATAGAGTGGTTAGTAGGTCCTTGTACTCACAAATAGTACTTGTAACAAGTAACATAATATTAGTGTTCACTCAACTAGACAGTTTATTATGCTTCACGCAGAAAGTGCTGTTGATGGTTAAAATGAAGTCGCGTGGTAGTGCTTTGATGAAAATGATAGTGGGGGAGGAATGCCAAAGTAATAATTTAATGTTTCATCACACCCATAATATTTCTGTCGACTTCCATTTTGCATAAACTGTCTGCTCCCCGCTTCTTTTAAACATCACATCCTTCAATTTCTTGACTTAAGCAAGTTTATGTGATGATGAGGAAGATGATGAGCGGAAAATGCAATTCAAGAATTAAAGCTTTTCTCAGTGAGTTCTTCCAGAATCCCACAAGATATGAAAGAGTGATTTTGTTTATAAACGAAATGACACGTGACAAAATATTCTTTCATGAAGTCGTTGTACAACTTTAAGCTATAAGTCAAATTCATGTTATGTGATGAGGCTGAAAAAATTGACAAAACGGATGATGGCGTGAGATGTTTATCGTCTTTTGATGAGATTCTCAAATATCAAGAGCTTTCTTTTGAAAGAGCTTCAGTTTTAAACCTTCAAATAGCAGAGATTAGCGCAGTAACACGTTCTCCCTTTGTATTAGCTATGCAAACAAATTATGCGCACATTCCAGCATGTTCTATAAAACTACGATTTGTTTTGCTATTAATTACAAGAATAGTCATCAAATTCAGAATGCTATTTCTACAATTACATTTTTTCACGATGTAGAAAGCAACAAAACCATGCCGTTTTTTAGTGTGAAAAACGTATTCGCTGAAAAATAAGTTTATGTAGCTAATTTTTTCACGCATGACGCGCATTACGCGTGAATGGAAAAATGAGGGAACCAAGTTTCTTTCTCCAGTTTCCACAACCTCTTAACATATTTGTTATTCATGAATGCTGATAAGCTTGTTGGTGGTGCTTATGATCGTTTGCAACTCTGTAACGGTGATGATGAAAGGACTGAATGAGAAGGCACAAACAAGTTTACATGATTTCCTAGTTATTGCCTTCTTCACACGAGAGAGCAGAAAAATATCAAAAGAATTTTTTAAGGAGAATGTTTCCTCTTTATATTTATTATCATAGTTATTTCTCGTGAAAATTTTACCAGACCACACTCTTCCCTTTTCCTCCCAAGGCGTTTAACTCTCAGGAGACTGTCATCAACGTAAAGATTTTCCATAGACAAGCAAAACCTCTTATAAGCGAGGAAAGATGATCATGAAGAGTTGCAACATTTCCTGGACTTGAGTGGAGAAAAAAGACTTTATAATAAGCAGTGCATTGCATATCTAACGAAGATTACACATCGATCCTTCTTCTCCTTTTTAACCTGTCTACCCGAGAGAGACGACCTGACACGATGGAAAGTAAACAGTGCATTTTCTCAACTACCTTTCCCTCTTTATCGCTTTTTTCTGCTTCACATCTCTCAAGTTTCAGCTCTCAATGCAAATCAAGAACTAACAAGACATTACCAACGTGGAATTTCCAGCAAAGACGGAAGAGAAATATCCTATTTTGAGTTGAGAAATGAGCAAACAATTTTAATGCAAGCGGTGGCAATAATAATGAAAATAATGGAACTTCTTTCGTTTCTTATTTACATGCAACATTATTGCAACACAGAAATACACTGTTTATTTTCCAACAAAAAGTAGTCAGCTTCCAAATGCATTTTATCTGCTTCTGCCATCCCTGCATTAAGAGTGCACACTTGACATTTCAGTAATGAATGTGTTTGTAATGGAGTGGCTGTGGGGCTGCTCTCGGACATATAAATGTTACTTTTGTTACTTGTCACAAGACAAGTTCCTGTTTTCCTCTGATTTTATTGGCACAACTTTTAGTGAGTAATTTCATATATGTAATATATTTGTCTTTTTAGTCGTTCGTACGACTTTTTTCAAAGCGAGTCGTTCGCCTCGCTCGTCTTGTTCGTTATTTATAAATTCATTTCCTTTTTCTTCTTCAATCTTACACGGCACATTTATCTGCTTGCAGCTGAGCCCTCAGATTTTTTATTAGCTTCACTCTCCCATTCACTAAAAGTTGAAGTTGAAGAAGAGGAATAAGTGTACGCTCATGGAGGAAAAATTGTAGTTACTCGTCTAATAGATTTTTATCTTTCTCACTCTGACTCAGTCACACATCTGTCTTGGAAAAGAATTTTTTCCACACACCACTTTCAAGTTTCTCTTTCTCGGTATTTCGTTTTTTCTCCTATTTAGATGGAAACGTTTAGCTGGTATCAGGGAGTCAGAAGCGGGAGAATAGTGGATTATGTAAGTAATGATGATGATGATGTGTGACTCGCCTAGCATAAAAATATTCAATAACTGACTTGTACACGGTTTTACACATTCATGGATAAAGGGGACGAGGACTGAGGACTTGAAGCGAGTGGAGGGAAGCTTAAAACATGCCAATAATATTAGTGTTTCTTTGCAAGTTACAAGTAAAAGTTTTTTGAGCAGTGTGCCACGGCGGCCATACAAGCTAGAAATCTCATTCGAAGCCTTTTGTGCAGACATTGATGGATAGGCCCCGTTACATTTTTAGTAATAACGGATTTTTTCCTCTTTACATTCCTTCCTCAAATATAACGCAGATATGTACAGGGGCACTGCTCTTCTTTAAATAAAAAATAGCTCTAGTGCTGTACAACTAATACCCACCTACATAGCTATCCTATATCCTTCAGAATAAGGAGAAAGCATTCATCAGTAATGACGGCTATGACGGTCGCACCCAAAGTTTAGCTTCTATTTTCACTTTCTCCTCCTTTCATTCGAAAGAGAAAGAAGACGTGTTCCCTTTCTTCTTAATCGTGTCCAAGAAACATGCTGGATTTTTCGTGGCCNTTTTCACTTTCTCCTCCTTTCATTCGAAAGAGAAAGAAGACGTGTTCCCTTTCTTCTTAATCGTGTCCAAGAAACATGCTGGATTTTTCGTGGCCGCTCATGTGCTTCTTCTTCTGCTGTTATTAAGAGAAAAAGAATCTTGTCCTAGAGAAATGAAAACTGTCGACCGTGTTACTGCTGATCTAGCTGCTTTTTGTCCTGAGATAAAATGACACAGTATATACATGTTGTGCGTGGAGAATCCCTTCTCCATCATCTGAGCAGAAGGGCCAAGACGTTACACGTATAAAAACACAAGTACCCAAAAACGAAACGTTCAGTTTATGGACAATTCTCTCCTTTCCGTTCTAACAAGCTCACATGTCATACAGCATCACACACGACTCAGCATTTATGTTANTTGTCCTGAGATAAAATGACACAGTATATACATGTTGTGCGTGGAGAATCCCTTCTCCATCATCTGAGCAGAAGGGCCAAGACGTTACACGTATAAAAACACAAGTACCCAAAAACGAAACGTTCAGTTTATGGACAATTCTCTCCTTTCCGTTCTAACAAGCTCACATGTCATACAGCATCACACACGACTCAGCATTTATGTTATATTTTCGTTGGAGGATATTTATGAGTTGTGTTATGTGCTGGAACTGAATGCTACATTATTAAGTACATTATAGAAGGGAGTATTTATTACTCGTTCGTAAAACTATAATAAATATTGTACGTCCTGCTAAGGAGAGATTTCTGGTAATATTTTCTTCCCTTCTGCTCTTCGACAGGATCTGTAATTTATATGGAACTTGTTGGTTGGTTAAGTAGCATAATAGAAACAAGAAAAAATATTTCTCATGGAATATTTTTACCCTGCTGAGAATTTAGGTTAATCAATATTTTAGCCTGGATTTGCAGCAAAAGTAAATAAGGGATTGTTGTTTGTTTGCGAAGATGAATTTCTCCTTCCTTTCACTCCACTGAGAAAGGAGAATGTGCTGGCAGAAGAGGCAAACTATTCAGTGATTGTTAGAATGACAAGTTGTGAGGCTGATGGGACTCGTGTGAGTTCAACTGGATTTTCAAAGGAGAAAGTTTTATATATAATTAATGAAGCATGATTAAGTTTTCCCTAAGCAAATAGTAGCGTTTAGAGTATTGGAGTTTGATGGCAGTGACATGACACATGATGACGGAAAGGGAATTAGGTAGAAGTTATGAATTTTTCTGTGACACATTTAACATCGCAAATAGGCACATTGGCATTGGACTTATCGAGAACATTGAATCAGACGTCACCAACTCTATTCTACTTTATAATTTGCCATATTTGCCATATTACTGGTTCAGCAACAGCAAACCTTTAATATTTAGCAGGACAAGATTTATTTATTTTTTACTAAAAATCAATGTGTGTCAAAACAAGCTGAAAATTAAACATGAGGCGAAGGTATTCACTCTGAATATTGATTCGTGCCATATCAATACTACGACAAACACCAAACGGTTGTCAACACCAAGAACAACCTCTGCATACATTATGCATAGGTGAAAGTGAATTAAGAGGTGTCTGCATTGATGAGCCCAAAAGAGATAAATATTTGTTAAGTTTTTTTTACATAAAATAAGCCTAGTTGTTTTGTATTTGTTGGAACTATAGATCCAAATCGCAACAAAAATCTACTTTCATTTCCGGCCAGAAAAAATGCAAGTGAAACGCTCTCTTTTACGCTGAAAGACGAACCGGGTGATATGATAGTATGTGTAAATAGAAAAATAATGATTGTTCGTTAAATCTACATGCTCATTACGTGACATAATTCATTTTTCATGAGATATTTTTGCTCTTATGCAACTCCTCCTCCACATTTACAAATGAGTTGTCGGCATTTTTCTCTACATATTTCGCTTGTATTCTCACCTCGTGAAAATGTTCCATTTGAATTTGCCGTGTTGAAGTTAACGACACAGTGCACACGGTTTATTTCGGGAAGATGATGTGATAATAGTTTGCACACGCGACACTTTTCTCTACAAAGAAAGAAATGATAAACAGAAAGGAGAAAGGGGCATAATGATAAAGACGAGAGGAACGCCGCAATGCGTGTATTTACATCTTTGCTCAATACCAGCTTTCATTCATGTTACGCTCAAGCGTAGCATAATTTTTCTAAATTTTTGATGGAATCAGCCAATAGTTTTGGAAACGAATATGGAAAACACTGACACAAATATTATTCTAATGGTGATTATAGGTTGTCATTATGTACTTTTCTGATCGCTCCACAACATCTACTTCTACACATTTTCACACTATTTATCTCGCTCTCTGTTCACATGTTTTTCTAACTGGATGAAATAGGTTTTTAGTTCAATTAGTAGTCCATTTCTCCAATTTACATAAAAAATAACTGTTATGAGCGGAAGATAGCGTGTATAACTAGTCATACATCATGCAAATCATGTTTGAATGAACTGTTTACGAGCAGCATCAAATGTGCGAATTTAATTAAGAGACGAGCTGGTTTTCGGGCTTGGAGCACTGCACATTTAGTTCCAGACAGTAAACATTAGTTTTATTTTTGTAATATAGCACATAGCACACTTTTACTTATTGTTTATACCATTAGTCAATATAAATGTCAATGACATTCCCAGACACTTTGGCAGACTGAGGAAAAGTGAGTGTGAAAAACCACTTATTTTACACTTGCAAGCATGCAACCAATTCCAACAAAATTAGAGTTGTTATCAAACTCAATTTGATTAAAGGAGAAAAATTACTGTCAATTTATATTCAAAACAATCAATCTTATCTTTCACAATCTTCAAAATCAATTACACTTTTTCCCTACAAAACGGTGAAATCTGGTTGATAAATCAGGAAACAAATTGGAGTATTACTGAGTTATTCCCATGTGTATTCGGGGTAAAATCAGATGAGATTCACTCAAAAAAGTAAAATTTGTCAAATTTGAGAACTGACAAAACGGCTCATCACTACTCCCATTCCAATATATTTTTCACGAGCACAACTCTTTGCACGATGTGGGCACACCGAGAAAACATCGGAGCTTCTCACAACCGCAGACCAACACGGACCGGGTTGCACCAGGAACGAACCATTTCTCCTGACTAAATGCCATCTCAACTTCAGCATGGAAAGAAAAAGCAGGGAGCAAACTAGGAAGCCAACAGCAAAAGCACACCACTATCGTTGTATCATCTAGCTAACATTCCATATTGCATTCATATTGCCTTCCAACTTCCAGCTCCAAACTTTCCAGAGCAAATATATCTGAGGAGTGAGAGGAGAGAAGGCATTAAAAGGAGAAAACCGTAAACTGGCTTCATGCGCGTTTTCTCGATTCCTCCTTCTTTCCTTGTTAGTCCCACACTCACATTTTTCTCCTCTCCACAATCTTCAGTTGTGTTGGCGCTAGTGCCATTCCAAAAACTCCTACTTTTTTTTAGCTTAATGCATACATCAGTATTTACTACCGCTATGATTCCTTACATAATGTATGGCTGTGCATAAAATGTACACACCAAGTTTTATAGTGAACTCACCTATGTGCAAGGTATGAAGTAGACTCGTTTGCATTGGTTTTTTATTCCTTTCTTTTCCATCCCTTTTCTTAACAGAAAAGACTTTTATTTTATGTACATTTTTCTGCAAAAGAGAAATAGCTGCATGCTTGCATACCAATTTTAAAAAGGTAGTTTTTTCTAATATACACGTCTTCCTGAGAGAAGCTGATTGCTAGTAATAAGTAAAAGTGGTGTGGGGAAAATAAGAATCTTATAAGCAATGTGGAGATATCCATGTATAGTGAGTTCATTCCCTTGCATTTTTATACAGGTAGGGAGTATATTTAGGGAAGTTTTTTACCTGTCTGGAGAGAGCTTTAAGTTGAGGATTGAGACTGAGTTGGTATTTCTTCCTTGTTTGCAATTTCTTCAACTTTCCTTTTTCCGTGGCAATTTCCCAGAATGTTCGCTCTTCGCCTCGCGTCGCCTTAAGTTTTTCTAAATAGTGAATCATACACGGAAAGAAAAATTGTGTATGGTTTTTTTTCACGTAGCTCGCTCTCTCTCTCTCTGGAAGGTATGCATTAATAAGAAAATAGACATCTTCCCACAATAACAAACCATCTCACGCGTTATATATTTTTCTTTATTCAATGGACCCACCACCGGCAAAAAGTGTGTGGGTATTTGTACTGCTTGAGCTAAAAACTGGGTTGTTTCTAATTTCTAGTTTTTCCCAGTTACTCGATCCCTGAAGGGAATTTGGGCTCGGCTAGGAAACTTTTTGTTGGAGAAAATATAGTGAAAGTTGGTAAATGTTTAGTCCTTTTTAACATGTTGGGAAGAATATTATATAGTTGGGTTGACACATTTGCGTGTAATAATAATACTTATGTGCACACACATTCTCTATTTTTATACGTAGTAATAAATAAGTTTATATATAAAGGCATTTTAAACGATTTCAATGCGAATATTTTCCTTAAACCCATACATCATTGTATAGAAGGGGCAAGGCCTTTACGAAAGTAAATATTCTGGACCAGCCCAGTCCGATTTTAAATTGCCGAGGTTTATTTTTGTGCATGTGTTGGATTTTACTGGGAAAGAAATGGATTTATTTTTGCACCGCAAATTTCACGGTGAATTTTTTCCAGTTTGTACACCTGTATTTAGCACGTATAAAAATCCATATTTGGTGTTTGCACTTCCATTTCTAGATTTATGTAGGTAGTCCAAGTAGTAAAATAACTGTCCTATTATGAAACACTTTTTTAAACCTTTTAAAAGTGACTAGTTAAGTGGAAAGGGTCTCTGAAAAGTTTGTATAGAGGTGAGTTGCAAAAAAATATAAAAGTGAGCTACAAATTATTGCTTGCTTGTTATAACGTGTGCGTCATTTCTCCTTCCCACAGTTCCCACTTTCCATTTGTTGGTGAGTTCCAGAACATGTTGTGAACAGAGTAAAGTTGGTAAAATTTGGTGCATTTTTTGTGGAGGTGGCATTTGTTAACTTTTTCTGTTTTGATTGCGGCGGTAGGGCATTAGTACGGGCATGTATGTTTGCTCACTGATAAGCCAACTCGTCGAATGTAATGATGACAAAATGGAGAAAATGCATCCAATTTTTTACGCTTTAGTCACTACTGCACGTTTTATCATTCAACAATACCCATCTATCTAATTTAGGTATGTGCCTTATATGGCATCGTGACTTTGGGTTGTGGGAATAAGCATATTGTTTAAAATTGAGGAGAGAAATCATTTTGCAGGTATAATACAATATACAATATATTTCCTTTTCTAGAATAATAAATATTCAGTTTAAGTATTAGAAATGGGGAAACGGCAGGGGACATGAAAACTTCTTTTGTGCCTTCTTTTTCGACATGACATGATTCCGATGAGACGTAGGCAATATTTCTCATGCTTTTTCAATTATTTGATCTGTACATATACCATATAAGCAAAGTATAGAAAAGGGTGGAAGAGAATGGGAAAATATCAATCCAATTCCATTTTATTCAGAGCGGAAATTGCTGCATCATCCAATGGAAACGAAATGGGATGTGAATATGTACAGCAAAAAAACATAACTGAGCTCTGGAAAAAATTTGCTAGTGTGGATATTTTTCTGGAATTGGATACAATGTGAAAATGGTGAAATGTGTAGGTGGTGCTGCTTACACTAAACTCCGCATCGGAATCCCGTTTGCAAGAAAGTGTTGAACATTGAAACTATCATGCATTTTCCCGCATTGTTGTAGCTGGAGATAGGCGTGTGTGCATCAAAAACATGACACGTTTTATGAATAGTAAATTTGCTCATTTTCCCCAAGCACTCTTTGGCCCCTTTAATAGTAGATACGTCGACTAGGGATCACTCTCGTGCGGGACTATTTTTCTCACTCTTATAAAAGAAAGTGGAAAAGTTTTTACCTTGTCGTAGTAGAGAATATTGCATTCGACATGTGAATGATTTGAAAGTTTAGTAAGTTTCCTTTTGTAAACGGCTGTACACTTTATAGCGTGATCAAATACAAAGGCACGTTCCCCTAAATTGTTTGGTGTTAACCTTGTGCCTTGTGTATATAGGTATTTTGAAAAAATGGTGATGGCGATGAGGACGATGAGTAAATAATTCTGTACATTTAGGAAGGCTCCACTTGGGTGTATTTTATTCGGAGCTGTGCTGACTTAAAAAAGTAGGCTAAATGGATCGTTTTTTCGGTGAAATATTGAGCAGTTTTGCTAAAGTTGGTGTAAAGCCTTTTTCAACAAGGAAGAGAGATGAGAGACAAGGGAGAAGTAATAGGGGAAAGGCGTGGTTATTTCATGTCCCTCAAAAATGCACTCTCATCTATTCTAATGCGGAACTAAGGGAAAACTGCAGTTCCCAGTAGAACATTTCAAGCGGTTTGCATGCGACTACTTTCAACATTGGAAAAGCTACCTGGGTGGGGGAAAATGAATCTTTTCAGACTTGTAGAATGACTGACGACTAAAAGAGTAATGAGGATAATGGGTGGCAAACCAAACTCATTTTTATTTCAAGGGAACATTGCCACGCAGAGAATAGTGGCAATTTAAATTTTCGTATTTGCAACAGCAGTTTCCAAGCTTTTTGTAGGTAGAGCTCGCAGATTTTGTAGACTACTTACTTCTAATCAATGTAATAAAAATTGCATGTGACAGTGAGTTTACAACTTCAAATTTTCAAAAGTGTAGCTATTTATAGATTTCCAGTTATCATAATTTTAGAATACTACGTAGTATGTGAGATTATCAAATTTGGAATTAATTTTTAGCAAAGCACTCTCGTTTAGTGCGTAGAAATCGTTTCCCTTTATACCTTAACGGGTGGTCGTTTCGAGTTCCACAGGTAATAATAACTGGAGCCATATGATGCCACTTAAAAGAAACGAGACTGACAGTTAAATTGGAGTTTTTCTACACAGATTAGTTAATGATAGGGGTTCAATTTCAGATAAATCATAATTGTAGGGTCAATTTCAAGAGAAATTTTCAAAACAATATTTTTTATTTGAAAGATCCTCCCCCAACTTGCGTCTATCTTTTAACAGTTGATAATGAGTCATGCATGCTCATTAAAAGGTAGTAGGGTTCAAATACAAAACTATCAACTGCACTTATTACTTTTCATTTATAAAATTTGCATTGCACATTCCCATATCCATCTACCAAGCACGTATGGCACCGCAGAATATGGTGTGGTTTATCGATTTTAAAGAAATTAAAC
>JAHZMU010000077.1:0-10207 GCA_027743725.1 Rambutsinella grinnellia | reverse complement strand
TAGAGAGGATGGAAAAGCAAAGTAAACGAAGAGAGATAGGATACATTAGCCAAATTAAAATTGCAAAAGAGCAAGAACAAGGAGAGTGGTGCCTTGTACAAAATGGACTGGAGGAGAAGGAAAAATGGATTTCAACTGAAAGAAATGGGGAAAAGGTCGACAATCTGAAAAGTGAACTGGCTCAAGTGACGCCGTTACTGTCTTATGAACGCAAACTGAAAAAATCTAGGGACAATTGAAAGCTTACGAAGAATCGTATAGATTTTACTCGCAGGATTGTTTTGTATTGATACAATCTTCAAATTTTACTCGTATTGTTTTAAAATTGATCTTAGCTTAGCCTACATTAAATTTACGCTAAGCATTTAAATAGCAATTATTTGAATCAGTTTTGGATGCTTAACAAAACATGTAAAAAAGGATTTAGCAGAGGTGCCCTCGGGCAGTTTGAATTTTAATTTAAAATAATATTAGTTAGGCTTTTAGGGATTATAAGAAACTGCCAATTCGCAAACAGAACGATGCTCAGCACATTTAAAGTAATGAAGACAACAATTAGCCAAATCATTTTATTTCGTTGAATTCGTTAGCTAACCTTAAAAAATCCAATTACATCAATTTTAAGGAAGCTACTATTCTCGTCAAATATTTAATATCGAACATTTATGTAAACCGAGACGGGATCAACCACATTCGATGCTATTGTTATGAAGGATTTATTGACTGGAAATCTACAATATTAGAATTGAAATGGCTCCAGAAAGTATTTATTTAAGATATAAAAATGATTTAGATTTTTATTACTTTTTCTCTGAAAATATCACATTTTTTGTAAGCACTGTCCATTCTTCATTGTACCTTTTGCCACATTGAAAAAATGCAATATTGTGTAAAATGATGGGCAACAAAGGATTGAATTAGGGGAGTGAAAAATGCATAAAGAACTATTTCATCATTTTTCCTGCATATACAAGAGGGAAAATGTTACACAAATCTATGCATTCTTTCTCCCCATTTCTTTCCCCAAAGGAGAAAACCTACGCGTAGCATTTTCTCTCTCCCTTCACCCCTTTCATATTAGCACGACCGTGAAGAAAGTAATGAAATGCTATTTTGGTCTTTTCATCATTTTTGCATTACTTCGATAATATCCCTGTCAGCATCTTCCAATCTCCCGACATAAATGCCAGAGGAAGCAGTGCCTATTATGTTTTTTGGCTTGCAGGCAATCATTATTACAATAGTTGTAGTGAAATGAAAGCGTATAGAATTGCTCTATTTGAATTTGTGCGGGCCATGGACACAAGGCCATGTAGGATTAGATTTCAAATAGAATAATAGAGCTTCTTATCTTCAAAATTGAAGACTTAGTCTTCGTAAACAGCCCCTACTTTTGGGAAGTATTCAATTTAAAAAATAATTGATTTCTTCCTTCCAAGACACCGGACACTTTGCCATTTCACATGAATCAGGTGAGGTCACTGTGACGAAGCTTGGATACTTTTTGTTGTTTTAGTATTAGGAAAACAGCAATTCAGCAAGTCCAATAACAACATGAAATATAGATGGATTGGGTTGGTTGATCGAAGCTTTCATGCTTTGAATTGTCACCTTAGAAGAGAAAGATGGAGATAGATGGGGTAGGAAATGGAGAGAGGATGAGCGATTTGATATGGCTGTGAGAAAGTTTGTGGTCGATATGCTGACAGAATGTGAACGTATCCATTCATTTTTTAGCAAAATTTTTAGGAGTAATTTCTTTACATCATCATCCATCTCTTGCTGAAATTGAAGCGGAGGTGGATTATTGCGTATTTCCGGATTCATATGGGCTGTGGTCAGTATTGTAATGTTTGCCAAAATAGTTGTTGTTATTATGACTCGCACGAAATTTCACGACTTAATTTAAAATAATTTCAGAATTCGGATTGGAGCTAAATGAACAGGTAGAATACTTGTATGTAATGTACATGCATTCCAAAAGGAAATACAAAGAAACGACATAAAACAGGCTTTTTGTTTGCAAATAATTCCACTCGAAATGAAATGAAAACAAAATGTGCAATTTTAAATTGCACCAGAGACTGTTTATCTGTATTTTAAATGGTTTTGCAAATGATTGTTTTTGCTTTAGTTTCTTCCTTTTGGCTAGCAGCCAAATACATTTTAAGCGACATTTCTACTCATTTGTCCATTTTCAAGCATTCAGAACCATTCCAGTAGTTGATGCGCTCCATCTTCATTTACCTGCGTCCTTTGCTGTCACCGGCAATGAGTGTGGGAACAGTTTCTCTGTCCAAACCCAATTCAACATGTTAGCACTAACTGGGGTAGAACTGAAAGGTGACATATTTTTGAAAGCATTTTGGCTAACGTAGTGCTGGTCATGTCATGTAAAAGAAAATGCAAACGGTAAAGCGTTCATGTTCAGTAAACAGGAAAAAATGAAAAAGACAATCGAGAAGGAAAGGACAAAAGACATTTAAAAATAAAGTCTTTAGAAGGAAAGGTGCAAGACTTGGTCCACCAACTAGTGAAAATAAAGAGTGCAGAACTAGTTTATATTTGAAGTACTTGATGGGAGAAATGTATAATGACATCCTTTTATATTTTCGCTTGATGTTAAATCCAAAAGGAAATCCTGCAGTTAAATCCAATTTTGTACAAGGATATAAGCTCATCCTTACGGTTTTGTTCTACTTTTGTCGTGTGACTTGCCTTATCGCTAAAAGGCTGACTGACAAGTAAAAATTTAGCCAATTACTTAAACTTTTAGTGTGTATTTTTATAGATTTTTTCCGCTTGTACAATCCCCCTTATCTAAAGATGTGAAGATTGGTTGTGGATAGATGTGTGCCTATGTGAACTAGACACTTGTGCTTTTAAGTTTTCTAGTCTTTTTCCAGCAGAACAGGTTGAACAAAAGATAAGTTCATCTCTATCAACTTGATTCTGAGCTACTCAGTTAAATATAATGGGGAGAGGATTGCGCGAAACAGATGGATTGTTTCTCTTCCAACTCTATTCATTAATGATGGAGAAGTGAAAGATGTAGATGCAAGCATTTTATTTTCCTTTTGTCTTTCTAGCAGAAATGGGGAGTGCACGAGGTTATACAAGAGACAGAATTTTTCAGCTTGTTACTTGCATCTCTCGAGTCTTTTGATGCACAAAATTGAGTTTGAAAGTAGGAAAAAGACGTGAGTTAACTCATCATCGGAGAATTTTAGTTGGGAATGGGGACATCATTAAAAACTTCTTAAATTTGTAAAGATAAGTGAGGGAGATGAAATGGAGGTAGGGTTGAGTTGAGCGTGCTTCCATCCATTCACGACTAGAGAAATATGACGGGAGATATTGTCTCGTTGTGTTTTCTTTGTTTACTCTTAACATTCTTATTTCTGTATAATTTCATTTGTGGAATGGAAAAGTTTTTCATCAGCTTTCTTTTTTCTTGTTGTTGTCAACAAAATTCATAATGAGAGACTTGATTTAGAATATGGGACGATATTGTTAAGTTTTTCGTGATCCGATCAATGTGATAAAAATGAAGATGTGTTTGTGCTCTACTTTTTCAAAACTTGATTGTGGTTTTCACTAAAATATTCTGATTAATTTAGAATAGTTTTAAAATATTTTCATATCGCTGTTCTGTATTCGATTCACTAATCAGTAATGGTATTTACAGTAGAAAAAGTTATGCGAAGAAGAAATTCCAAGAGTGAATAGTTTCACTTCTCCACGCGCCTCCGTAATCAAACCCATCTAGCATATATTAAAGTAAATAATAATGTTTGGGTTGAATTCCCACCCCGCCAACCACAACCCATTTCCCCTCTCAACTCCTCACATAATTTGCGATGAGACTGTGTGCCTCTCAAATTACACCTGGTAAAGGGTAACTGCGTAAGTGCAAGAAAATATCTTCATTTCGTAAGGCAAACTTAAGAGCGTTTTCTATCTAGAAAAAAAGTGCTTCGGAGGAGGGAACCTGAGAAATCTCTTGCTCTTTTACAAAAGTAGGCGTTCTCTTGATGGATGAATGGTTTCGTTAATGGCTACAATGAGGGAGTGAAAATGGAAGAAAGTTTAGTAAATGCAGACTTGGTTGAATTTGATGTATGTGTGGTGTTGGCGGTAATGTAATTGAACTGATGAGTATACCTTAGTCATATGATATTCTAGAAAAAACTGTGGAAAATGCATTTTCACTCTAAAAAGTTTAAACAATAGATGCCATATGAAACCATTAGGGAAAGGTAAATGCAGCGGGGGCCGCACACGACATAGCTTTAAACAATATGGGTAAATAGAGATGGGAGAAGGGGAATTACAATATTAGAATTACAATTTTCTTTCGCTCCTTGTGCATGTAAATGGCTTTCCACAGATACTCATCATATTCTATAACGTTCGAGTTTTGCTCTTCTTGTTCCAAGAAGAAAAAATGAAATATTCAGAGGAAAAATGGAAAATTACTATGCATATGCATACGTACGCGGTATGCTTTTAAGGGATCAGTTGCATGGAGCGCAGTGTCGTTGCTGTGCTTCGAGGAAGAACGTATTCCCTCAAGAGTTTTCCTCTTCCGTGAAACACATCCTGGAATGGCATAGTGTACATATGCATTTTAAAAGGAGTTTTTTGAGAAGCATCATTCGCAGTATTGGGTTGACTTGTGCTATACAGAATCTTCTAAAGGAATATCATTGTTGAGAGAAAATATTTTTTGCGTTATGATATTCCACGTAAAGGGCTTTGGCTTTAGCCATACCAAAGCCAGGAAGAATATTCGTCTTAATAAAAATATGCGTGGAATAGTGATCTCTTGAGCTTTCGTGATGCACGTAACGCTTTTCTCTGGCTCTTTAGACAGAGAAGAGCCCGTGCCTGGATTTTTTTCGGAGGAAAAAATTTAAAGTAAAAATTCAAGCATTACTTTCTCTTTTTGGCTGGCGTGACATATGCGTATGCTTTCCGCTGATGAAATCGACTTGCTAACTTCCGCCAGGAGAGAGGAAATCTCGGCATTTCTGTTATGAATATTATAATATTTCTAGAAAATATGTTTTTGGAAAAGAAATGCTTTCACGACGAGGGCTAGAGCTCTGGACAAAGTCGATTTAAAAGCTGCTTTCTACATTTTCGAATGCCCCAAGTGATTTTTTGCTTTATGTGAGGGGAAATGAAGAAAAGCTTTTGTTTTCTAAAGAAGGATTTTGGTTTGAAGAACAACGAATTTCACTTTGTATTTAAAAGGAATTGCTGCATCCTGTATTAAGTAGTTTGGTTTAAATTCCTAAGAAGAATTATTGAAATGGAATTTCCTCCAGTTGTCCGAAGCCATCAAGTTTAACTAATATTAATTATGAATCAAGCACCAATTCTCTTAAATATAAAGGTTACTCCATTTGGAGAAAATCTTCAGTGGAGAAAATGCGACAATGATGAAGAAGCAGAGCCTACATAAATCCTCATCAGTAAGCAGCACGCTCACTTTTTGTGACAGTACATTACATAAGAACATGACTAGCCAGAGTAAGGCTGCATTTATATAGGGATAGGTTATGCGTAGGTACACATAACGTGCTTTCTCCCTAAAACAATAGATAATTCCGATGGGAGCAGAGTAAAATGAATCCTTTTTTCACATGGAGGGCTTGCTTTGAAAGAGCAAAAAGGGAAAATGAAGATATGGACAGAGAGAAAGGACCTCTACACAATTGTTAAGGTTTTTGTCTCTTGTTTAGGCTTTCTCTCAGATAATATTTTCTCCTATGAATGGGTAAGGCTTTATCATATAGAGAAAGAGTTTTTATGTCAAGCCTCATGGATGGATGACAGTGAGGATTATCAATAAGTAGATTACCTTTCCCTGCCCGGGCGCAGTAGCGTTGTCCTTGTTTCTTCCTTCTTGTATGGACTTCATCTTGATGATGATGGTGGTATTCTTTCTTCTCCTTGTTCTCCTTCAATACACATTGCTAATGAGGAAAGGAGAAACTAATGAAGAAACAGTTACGAAAAGACTTTGTTACGAGTAAATGTTTAAATACTGGGAAAAGGGTGAAATATGATACTTCAAAGGGAAGGGTTTAAAATGAACATCTAAATATTTTATTACAAATTTCCTGATCATGAGGGTTTTATCGATATTTTAGTGCATGAGATTTCACATTTCACCTAGTAAATAAGCAGTTAGATAAAGTGGATTAATTTGTATCGTGCTATCATCAATATTTTCTTTCGACATCAGCCCGTATCAAATTTCAACGAGTGAGAAAGATTATAAAGTGTAATGCACAATTATAAAGGGTGGAGAGTTGAAGCGGGAGCAAAGCGCTGGCTGCTATTTTAACAACCTTATGTGATAGTGATCAGGATTGGAATGGTGATTAGACGAGAGCTTCACTGGAACTGGGCTGTGGAAGTATGTAGAGCGGGGAAAAGTACATGAGTGCAGTAGGCCAGCATAAAACCAAATGGAAGCCAAAGCTCAGCCACAACCACAGCACGTCAGCTTTCTCGGTTTTCGTTTGAGCTCAGAAAAAAGATAAAAGGTTGCAGTTGTAAATCCGGCTTTAATATTCATATATGTAGAGCAGAGAATGTTGTGGGGATTTAAGCTGGAAAATGTACAGCGGTGTAATGGAATTTGATATGTCTAAATTATCATCGAATTCGGGATGTTTGAATTAAAGAGACAACTTATACGCAGAACATCAAAGGGTCAAGAGACCCAATTGAATTGATTTAATTTCCATTTTGTCTTGTCGCGAGACTGATTGATTTCATTAGATTTTTGATTGAAAGTTAGTTAATGTATTAAAAGACAGGCCATGTCCGGAAGGCTAGATCAGACATGGAAGGATTATGTTTTGGGCGAGACACGACGATTCTTTATCTAATTAATGTTTTTGCAATTCGCCAGGCAATAATAAACCTTTTCAATAAGAGTTCCCATTAGAACATCGATAAGGCTAAGCAACTCTCATTGATTCAATCAAGTCACCAGCTTTTATCGGAAAAATCCAGATGCAAACTGACTTTATGCAATTCGAAAAGAGTCAAACTTATTTCCGTTATGGGATTAATAATTTTCTCCGGAAGAGTATTATACAGCATCGATTCCTTTTATTTCTCATCGAATTACGTTCTCACTCTTTCCTAAGACTTAACACATTCGTTGAAATTGAATCTCTTTATAATAAACAGGAATTTCTAGTCGATACCATCTGACATGCTGCATAACTGGCTGGAGAAGTATGAGTTTAGCAGACAATCTAATTACCGTTGTCATTTTACTATCGAATTTTTTCCCTACTTCGTTATAGCCCTCACAATTCACTTAAAGGGAAAGTGGTGTCAATCAATCCATTTTTCCAAGAATTCAGTTTTCTTCTTACATAAATGGTAAACGATTGACAGACATTAGATAGGAAATGGCGCTTTCTCGAAATCAGTAAATAACGCCTTGGGGTGAAAACAATAGCCAGTTCGTCAAACTATTAACACTCATTCTCCTATCATATTAGATAATCAAGTTAATTTAACAAGCTACATCAAATAGCTCATGTAAGATACTGTCAATTTGTTGAGAACTGAAAGGAAACGACTTTTATTTATGCGATTGAAGTTAGTCGAAATCAAATTTGTGTTGGAATTGGGACAGCCCAAGGACATAAGAATTATGGAGAATAGTGATGTTCTATATAGTGGAATTTTCTGCAGTTCATTCACATTTATAGAGCGACTTTTCTATTCTCTTGAAATACAAAGCTAGCCACAGTGGCTTAACCGTTAAAGTGCACAGCCTATCCCTTTCCAGCCAAAGGGAGCCTAAGCACGGCCACAGGGTTCCCTGGGGAAAGTGGCTGTCACTCCTCATAGGAATAATAATCCTAAAAATGTCGGACCAACTTTTTCCTCTTGAATGTATACGCGCCTTCACTTTCCCAACCAATCCACTGGGAAGTTGGAGTCTGGAAAGATAAACTGAAAAAGTCTCTCGAATAGCTGCGAACACATCGCATAGCATTTAATTTTTCTCAAACTACAGCTCTCAAGTGTCTAGTAGGGAGGAGTGAAGCAGAAATATCTAAACTGAACGCGTGAATTGTTCTCCCCGATATGCTTTTACTTCTCTGTCCACAACTGACAATGAGAGTACACGTGGGCAAATATAAAGGTGGTTTGGTCTGGTCTTACTCTCCTTGGGAAAAAGTTTCTGTACACATTTTCATCTCGAATGTCCAGTTGGAAAACACTCAACCAGATTTTTTCCCTTGTAACGTGTCCCTTATGCTTCTCCGGACTTCTCTGATGAGTTGTACATGTTGATAGTTTTTATCGTAGGATTTCCTCCACTCTGTCATGCTTTTTGGTTTGAGACTGTAGCCATTTCCCCTTTCAGTCAGTGTCATTTCTCTTCTGCAAACATTACCGTTATGGATGTGCACTTCTAATCTTGAGAACATCAAAGAGGACAGCTAACTACCGGAAACTAAGTATGGGAAAGGGTAGCAGCCCCGTGTTGACAATCTTGATCGTAGTATCAATGACCATTTTCAATAGATCGACTCATTTAAGACGCCAACGGCTCTTTACTACTTTTTCCCTTTTCAAAAAACGTAAGCTTATAAGCCCATGCAGAGCTAGAGCACGTGAACTCCTTTATCTATTGTGTTACTATTTTATTGTCGTCTGAAGTGGGAGGACCCCCATCAAATCCTGGCGGAGTTGTAAGTCTGTGTACAAATAGTGTTAGAAATCAATGCACTATTTTTCCCCTATAGAGGATTTGAAAGTAGCGGATCAGACAGAAAGTGAAAAAAGGAATAATAGAATTGGAGAAGAAAGGAAGTGTACCATTTTTATTGCCTTATTGCAATACATTATTACACTGCATTAGATTACATTATGCATTTGTATTGTATTAGATTATGGAAGCGGGGAGTTGGAGAAGAGTCGAGAGAGAAATGTTATTCTCATTGGTTTTGTTCTCAGACTGACGATCATCCTATATCCCTTTTCATTCTGCGATTACAAGAAATGATCCGAGGGAATTTCCTCTTTCTTCTTCATCTCTCCATCCAATAATTTTTTCTTCCCCGTTTCCACTTACCCTTGTAGTCGAGTTGGAAATGGAGAGAGAAAAATAAGATCGAGTTTTTGTCTGATGTAACGATGATGACTAGTATTAGTAACACTAGGAGAGAGCAAGATGTGTAAAAAAAAGTCCGAAGTGAAAGCTATTGTATTACGTCTTTCAAGGAGATCTAAATCGAGCGCGGAGTACACACGGCTTGTCCCTTTTGTGTCACATGTTCGGTTGTAAAAAGCGCAAGGAGATTGGGAAATGACAGGAAACGAATTCGATTGTGATTATTGCTATTACTTGTTCCGCTGGAAATGTTTAATGTATGTTGGGTTGTAGTAAGAGCGGATAGAGCTTTTTCCGTGGCGAGTATAAATATTCTTTATTCAATAAATGAGTCCAAGTCTTTCGTTGAACTATGGTCGTTATTTGAGTAGAAAGTTATATGGTAGAGCCATATAATTTCCTTTGATGACATGACATGGTGACAACTAACAGGTTTCCCTGAGAAGTAAAAGGATGTATGGATGGTGGGTGGCTGGTTGGAGCAATAATGGAAGTTTTAGAGGTACATCCTAATGTTCAAGTGTGCAGTTTCCCTGAGTTAGCAAATAAGTTTTTCTCGTTGGCAAGTGGAAAATTGACAGTTCCCCGAGTGTTCATTGCTCGGATATGAATGCAAGGGTGAGAAAAGAAGTCGCTGAGGGGGAACTGAATAGGGGATTTTGAATGGGCTGTGATTCTGATGGAAGTGGATAAAGTGGGGGAATGGAATTGTAAACGGGTTCAATTGCTTGAGTCGGCAAGAAAAAGAGCGTATCTTAAAGGAATAAAAGGAAATGGATGTGATTTCAAAACTATTTCATACGTTTGGGCTGTCCTAATTAATGAAATTTGCATCTTCATATTATTTTAATGTGTGTGACCCAAAAACCTTTTTTATATCAATTGAGATGGCATTTTCATTTTAAAAGACTGGAATAAAAGTACGATTTTTACTAAATGGATCAATTTTTATTTTTAAACAGATAAAGATTTACCAATGGGCTTCCCGAAAATCATGGAAGGGCCAACGAAACAGTCGGTTGAGAAAGGACGAACAGCCACACT
>JAHZMU010000076.1:0-10174 GCA_027743725.1 Rambutsinella grinnellia | reverse complement strand
TTAATCAGTTTCCGACTTCCGATTGGTTCCATTAGTGCCGTGAAGTGAGAAACTGCATTAGATAAACATAACGGTTTTGTTCTAGAGCCGGGCATGGAACAATGGCTGGATGTGATCTTTTGCAAGTTAAGCAGTAGCAATTAGTCAATCAAGGAGACGCATAGGCGACACACAATAGTGTTTGCTCTCTCCTCTTTTCTATGCAACTCTGCTCTAGCAAGTCAGTCAAGATAAATTAAGGGATGGCATGCTCGTGGCGTTAATTGGATCAACTAGGAAAATGGGAGCGGGTCAAACTTGCTTATAAGAAGGCAGAATTTTATAGATGGTCTTACAAAATCTTTATATGAGGCTAATCTTACGTGAAAAAATCACTGCTTTTAAGGCTTGTCTCCTTAATTCATGATGAATGGGGAGTATGCATATTGCCTATAATTACTATCCAGTACCTATAACCTTTGAGATGCCGTTGATCCGAATACAGATACATAGTTAGGAAGTTACGGGATGAAATGATAATGAATGTGTCTGACGTAGAAAGCAGCAAATATACTGAATTTCGTTATATATTCAAGCGTCATCCAATCCAGAGTAAATCAAACCTTCACTTTTTCCAATAATCCAATCATTTTTTACTCGTCATCTGCATTTTATCTTTTGCTTTTGCCATTTTGTGGAGGTTTTCTTACTAGCTTTTAAGCTGTTTATTGGCACGAAATACGTAATTACGTATGTATGCATATTGGCGAATTCTTGGAGCAAGATGTACCCAAGATGAATTTCAATTGAGGCGATTAATATAAAAAAGCTGTGATTTTAGGAAAGTCACTTTCCAAGAAAGGATTTTGGAAGAGAGGAATATGTGAAAGGAATAAAGGATCAAAGGAAGGATAATGATATACATTTATACAAAAACTAGCTTTCTTCATCTCTACAAGCAACGTATTTGAGGGTACCTTTGTGAAGCAAAGTGAATCCACTTGCCTCCTCTAATTTTATGTTTTCAACTTCAGCCTTCTCTTTTCTAGGAAGCCGCCGTTTCATTGCAGAGCAGAGCACTCACACACCCATACCTAGACGTAATTGACTAAGAGTTGGCTAGACATCAGTAGGCTTCTATTACTTTATTACAAGTTTCGTTATCACTTATTTACATAACAGAATAAGCTTGAGATCAACAGAGAAACCTTTCCCACTTCCACTTTTAACTAAAATTGAACGATATCTATTCAGTACCAGGATGTGGCTTTATTTACTTGACTACATTTGCATTTCATGCACGCAAATGTCATTCTATTTATACTTTCACTAGCTTTTTAAGCCAATATCTAAAAGCCCACGGAGTTTACATGAACGAGAGATTTCAAAAGCAATTTCCAAAATACTTTTCCCACCTTGGCCAAAAAAGAATTAAACTAAATTTTCATTCTGCCTTCTCATTATACCGATAAGCAAGGGCTACGTAATAGTAAAATGCAAAATTGGTAACAAAAATGATGTGGGGGAAAATAACATAGATATTAAAGAACACTTGGCAATCAACAAATAAAAATATTTTTATTGAATGGATCGCAGTCTGCGATTCGCAGAGCAGCATTGAATGGATAAGCAGCATTTGTTTCAATAGCAAAATATCAAAGAAAGTTCTTCCTAATGAAGCAACTCTAAAGAAACAAAGACCGACATTTACTTCATTTCCTAAAACTTTATTTTTACTCAAAACTTGCACCATTATCGTTTCAAATTGAAAAAAGGTTTTGCATATGGAAACTTTTACTTGATGATAAGGACTACAAATTCACTTGTATTCCTTCCAAGGATGTTCTGGCCTTCCTGACCTCATCCGTTAGAGGACTTTAGGGAGATCAACAGTATTACATATGTCACAGTCTCATTAAGCTGTCTAATACCTCGCTTCCTCCCTTCAACCTTCAGTTGAGATTGAGTGAAGCTTTCGGATGCAGGCATAAGCGTCGAGCTCATGCTGGCTTTCTCATTTACCTAAAGTCTAATAATAAAAAGTACAGCTCCTACCCAAATGAATTTCCAAGCTCTTTCTTATGAACCTGTAATGAGATGGGGGAAAGGAGAAAATCTGGAGATAACATGAAGCACATATTACTAACTTGTGTAGTTTTTTTCATATAACCGATGCAACCTTATTTCACGCCCAGTTGCTTCTAAATTAAGCCCTCTTTACTCCAAAAGCTTTGGCTCTGATTACACAGTCCCGGTTGATAACGTCTACGTAGATAGATTTCAAGTTTGGGTAGAAGTGGGAGTTTTGCAAAATAAACATCTAGTTTAAGCCCACTTTTGCATAGAAATTGTATTAGACAATTGGAGAAACATGAGATTCAATTAGACTAAAGTTGAGTCGCAAGTAAACAAACGTATTGCAAACTTAAACCCTCGTACATAAACCCAGCTTAATAATTTTCACCGCAAACAACTTTCATCCTTAATCCTACATAATTAATCAAAGTGCAATACAACTTGTTGATTTATTTTAAATTCCGGAGAGACCAAACAGGAAGTCGTATTTAAAAATAACCACAACACGCAAGGATTTGTCTCTTTGAGTTGAAAATTTAATTTCGAGTATACATATTGCCCAAGGCTGTTTTTCTTGTACTTTCCTGATAAAATCAACGTGGAATAGTAAAATGAGAAAATTCTACGTTTCCTAACTTTTCAACTCTTTCTAGTTTACTTTGTATCCCCAAAGGGATGAGTAAAGTACATATTTTCCTATTCGAAATTCAGGGCAATGGAAATAATCAGTGTGTTGTAGTAAAGGAATACATGTGACTTTATAAAGCTGTAAAAAAAGCAGGAAATGCCAGGAGCTACGTCTACGAATATAACATTCTTATATCGCTTCGTTTATGTAGTCATCTTTAAGTGACGAAGACAAAACACATGGAGGAAAGTTCTTTTCCATCTGGAGTTTATTGCCTTTGTGTAGCTGTCAGTTTTTTCATTTTGAGCTGATTCCCTCGGTTTCATCTACATGTTTGTTCGGAGACATCCTTCAGACAGACATAAACGAAGTCTCTTGCCAAAATGACACTTGCTAAAGGATGACTGTGTGCCTGCTGTGAGGTAGCAGTAAAATAAGATGGATGCACTCAATATAGTAAAAGATGTAAAATAATATGCAAAGTACGAATATTAAATTATGTTTCTCAAAAGTTTAGAAGTAGTGCTTATAAATAGTAACAATCAATTTCTAAAATTAAGTCAAGGAGGACAACTTCAAGCAAAAGACTCCACTCGGATGTCCTCAATCGCTGAAACAGAAGTGCCCTTTTGTAATCTGGCGGTTGGAAAAGTAAATAATCAATAAGCTGGTATAATTAGACAGGAAAGCATTTGTTCAATTCTAGAAGAGATTTTGCATAAAACTTGTGAATTTGTACTAATAAAACTTTTCATTAACTTTTGAAGACAGCCTTGTAGAAAGAAATCAAAACAAGTTACGGATGAATATAAAATGTCAGGGGTAAAATCTCTGAACACGTGTAACTAAAAGCCAAGTCTAAAAGTTTCTCCACGGCAGGTTTTGCGTTTTCCTTAATCTTTTTGTCCAAAATACCCTGATTTTGTTGGTCTGTTCCCCACCCATTCATTCAATACCCTGATGTGTCATCTAATCGTATCTAAGTCTGCTGAAGATCCTTTTTAAAAAAATTTCCCTCTTCAACCGCGCTTTTTATATCGATCCATGTTCTCCATAATTGAGTTGAGATTCTGACGTTAACATTTGCTGAAAGCAAAAAGAGGACTTTCCCTAAAGAATTAAAAAAACTGCTGTTGAGAAAATAGCGGAAGTGTTGAATACTCTTTTTATTATTGAGGAAACCGTTAAAAGATTTTATCTTATCAGTCGGGGGTATTGTCGATGATAAGAGGCTGCAAGTCTGTGATTCATTACATTCTATATTTAACAGGAAACGGGATCAATGAAGTGACACTTTCCAATAAACATGCATAGAAGATAATGTAAATATTCGGTCGTTCCTTGAAACACTTCAGAGTTTGTGTAAAAAATCACCAGACTTTTATTCTTCGACCATTTTAATGCGGGGGCGAATATGCCAAATCATTTTAAAAGCAAAGTTGATACATGGGTGTGTGAAAACTTGTCACGCTGTCGTCGCCATTTTGGAAAAAATATAAAGAATTTTACAGAGCCACACAGCCTTCTTTTCCCATACAAGTTTTGGTCACCCTAATGGATATAGAATATGAGGAGTAAACCGATGTAGAAGTTTTGGCAATAATCCCAAAAATAGGTTGAGCCCTTATCTGGAATTATGAAACTTAAGTCGCTGACAGGCTAAGTGCTTCTCTGTTCAAATCCGCAGAACTCTACCGAAAATCGTTTGTCTTATACATACATATAAGTACTTACATCGCTATCAATAGGAATAAGTACTACCACTGATACATTTTTTCCAAGGATTAAATTTAACTCGTTCATAAATCGTAATAATTGTCGAATTATAAGAGCGTGAGAGATTTATCGAAAATAATATTGATAGAGAAGGTCGATAGTGATTCAAGTTTTACAATTTCATTGGAAATGGAAACTCGACGCATTTAATTTTCTTCGACCAATTTTGAAACAGTTTATTTATCAGAGCTTGTACTGTGAATATTATCTAATGCTGTTAGTGAACTTTTATTGTTGTGTATTTTAATATGTACATTATAATGAGCTAACTGGTAAAAGGTTTGCCAACTACAGACTTTTATTAAATAGCTTTCGAAATATTTCTTTTTCCTTCATTTTCCGCAGAAGAAACTTCCAAGAAAATCTCTGGAAATATTCTACGAACTGTTTTAGCCAATTCATTAGCATTATGTTTGATAAGCAAATATTTCCTCTAAAACTTTTCAAATTTTAACCTTCTAAGAAATGCTCGAATTAAGTAATAATAGCTCCCCACTGTTGGTACAGGTAGAAAACTTTTCTGAAATGAAATTTTGACAATTGCAGCAGTGTTGGCGAGATTGCAGCTACAATTAATAGTTGTAGAAAAAACACTTTGAAACATGAAACTAAATCGCTTTTTTGCAACGGCTTTCGTTATTTTGCTAAAGACACTTGAGAAGCAAAGGGTATGTGAGCGCACACAAATATATGAAGCATGTGCTCCTGACAGCAAAAGTTATGTTTTTGTACTATAAAGTTGAATTATAAACAATGTGAGCAGAATTTTTTGTTTCAAGTACGAATCTCAACTTATCTCAACANAATTTTTTGTTTCAAGTACGAATCTCAACTTGGCTCAACAATAATGAAGATATATTTCGGGTGAAAGTAGCAAGAAGCTAGACATGAGCTAAGATTATTATATGAGCAAGTTCTGTTATGGACTTATTCAGCAGATAAATGTTTAACATTAGTGATTCGAATCACAATAAACCAGAAGCAAATTGTGAAGGTTGAAAAAATGCTACTTAAATTGCATCCTGTTCTGTCTTGCTTTTACAAAAACTAGCTGGAAACCACAATTTTTCATCAGAGGGACCTTGTGTTGAGAAGAAAGCAAAAGATTATTGAAATTGTTAGTATTTTCCTAATAAAATCTTAAATCTGAAAATACTGAAATAACAGCAAATTCGCTACTCACACCTACGACATGCTCTATGCCGCATGTATGCCACTTTCAGTATTAATGGCATCATCCTTGAGAAATGCAGTGGGGAAAACTTTCAAGTTTTAATTAGTACTTTTTAATGTTAAAAAAAAGTGTATGGAAAGATAAGTGCAATCCTCCATTCTGTCGTCATTTAAAAAAGAAAAAGTTGATCATTACTCATTTCTTATCATTTTATAATGATTTATATCAGAAATGATTAAAAAGTTAGTAGAATGATCTAGCAAAAATGCCAACAGCATAATCACATTCCCGGAAACGTGCAGCTAGTCACAGGAAGGAAATGCCACACACACTACTTGGTTTTAGTAGTAGTGATAGTGAAGTAGTGATAGTACACAGATACTGATGAGGGTGCTAAATGTTCTCTACAGGAAGGGAAAACACAATGATAACTAGGAAGGAAGTTACTTCTCCAATCTGGACATTTAATCTTGCACTTGACTTGAAGCAAAAGTTTTTTCTAGGAGAGCAGGATAGGATAAAAGATCGTTTCGCACAACTTTCTCTTTTTATATCGTAGAAAAAGTTTCAAGAAAATTATATTTCACATATGTGCAAGCCCATATCTTATCTCATATGAAGTGTTTGGATCACAACTAATCAGAAGAGTTAATAGAATAAGTTTGAAGGTAACAAGTACAGTTATTAAGACCAGTGTGATCCACCCACAAGTTTATTACTCGGGAGGGAGAACTTTGCATGTTCGGATTGTAGATTGCAAAAGACCCTTAGACCCTTGCTGACATATCGAAATATTTTCTGAAAATTATTCTTGAATGCTACCGTACTTGGTATCTGATCGATACAGTACCATTTATGGCAAGCTATGACCAAACTTTATCGTGATGCTTTCAAAGTCAGAATAAATTTCTACTTTTCCACCCACGCACTTATGATGGTTTTCCTCTGATTTTGTTGATGTCAAAATGACACGGACATTGAAAGTCAGTTATAAGTGTTTGCTCTTGGAAATTGAATAAGATTTATAAAATTTCAAGAAAATATCTAAGCTTTTAGTCATACGTTGGTTATTCAAATAGTAGTTAAAAGGGTATTTCTGAAGAAATGTCTGAAAGAAACCTGGAGCTGGAGATTGTCAAAGAAAGGCTTATATTGCTTTAAAAGATTGTGTACAAAAGTATGTGTGTTCCACGAAAAGTAAACAGTATCTTTCAGGAGAGGGTTAGATTTTCCATTTACGTTGGCCATCTCGTTCTACCAAAAACTGACACATTTCAAAACAATTTAATCGTTAATAGCATTTTGATTTTTCTGCACAATTAATATCAACAGAGAGTACATTTCAATCAAGCTCCAACCTTCAAAAGAAATTGTAGTAACTTAAGTCTCATTCCTTGAAATGATTATCACCTTTGTGTATGCAGGAAGGTTTTCAGAGGAAATTTTAACGAGTGTTCTCGTATATTTTCATCCTGACATAAAGGGTACATTTTTCTTTATATTCCTATATTTAGGACTAAAAATTGCTGAGCACGCACATACCAATATGCTTCCAGTCACTCTTGGCAAACAAACTGCATCTTTTATTGAAAACTTTCCAAGTGAACAGCAAGGAGCTATCATCCTTTAGAGATTTCCCCGACTTCCTTGCCACTGTCTAATGTACATTTCAAAAGCAAAAATATTTCCTTGATGATGATACAAGTAGAAAGAATACACAAAAGCAAGTTGTAATGCTTATGACATTTTGGTTATCGTTATACTAAATAACAATGCTCCATTTTTCGACTCAACTTCCGTGAGGAGAAACAGAACTCACATTCAGTCTCTGCAGAGAAGCGACACTTTATGTAATGCTTGCATTATTTACTGTTTGGCTTGTGTAGTGTGTGTCTGGACATGAATAGGTTTTGCTCTTTGTCCCTCGTTTCGATAATTTATGGAGTGGACTGAGTGGAGTTACCATGTCGGACATTTTTCAACAAATGAGTAGATGTCAGAGTAAAGTATTCCGATATTTCCGCTTAACGTTTTTCTGCTGATGCCACTCTCCTCTGAGAATGCATAAATTTTCAGGAAGGAAAGGATCATTTACTTGTTAATAGATCATAGGCAGAAATTCTATTCTCATCATCATTCTCATTTTCAGTTTCATCTAAGAATTGTATTAGCTCTTTCAAACACGATACTTGTACGATATTGATTTATAAAATTATTTCGCCCGTGTATTTAAGTAATTCTTTCACTATCAATCAAGATACATACATCAAAATGAAAAAATATTCTTTCACTTTATTTAATTCAAATTTGCTCAGCATTATTTGCTCCGTTAAGGTATTACGTATTTGCTCAAATAATAATTTAGTTTATTTAAAAATATGATATAGAACAAGAAACGAGATAGATTCGTATGATCACTTTGAAATTACAAAAAGCGATAAATTCCCAATTGGTATTCGTACTAGAAAATTGCAAATTCAAAATTCATGACTTGTTTTATTCGGATTTCCGCCCCACCATCCCCTACACAATGTCAAGTTTTAAAGATGAAAGAAAATTGAGAAATGATTGCAAACCTGCTGCTGTGATGTGATATGGCTTTGTAATTTCATACCAAATTGAAAGGAAATTTGGAGTGCGAAAGCTGGAGACTTTTCCGCAAAGTGTGTAGGTTTGCTCGAGAATAGAAGTGTGCTTTCTTGATTTAAACGTAAGTTGGATGATAGGATTAAAGATGGCTAAAATTAACACTCTCACCACTTGTCAAGTAGTTGTTTGGAATCTAAATTTTGAGGCAAGCAAGACTTGAGTTTAAATTTAACATTTGTCACAGAACTAAGTAAGGGGACATGAAAGTTTGCGTTTACCAATCCTTCACTCAAATTTCAAAGGGGAAAGCTATTAATACTGATTCTTTTTACCAAACTGAATTTTCTCTGTAAATTAGTAATGCTGACTATTTTTTTATTTTCAGTTGACCCCCAAGTAGTTGTGATACCCATCGTCTCCAGGTAAGAATCTCTTATTTATCTGAGGTCATATTGCATTTACTCTACTAATAATAACTTGGAAATCGTAGAGAGCAAAAGCATTCATTTGGTAGTGAATGTAATTTTGAATCTTTTTAACTCTCCAGCATATTCGTCTTTCCATTGGTCGTCCTACTCGTAATTTGTTGTTTAAAAAGACGGGCAGCGAGGAGAAGACAACTAGCCCGATTAGCGCAAAGGTAAGTAGACTTTTAGGGAAAGGAACGTTCCTTTTAGCATCCCAAGATTTTGTATAAAATATTATCAATCTGTAGGGAGGATCCGTGGAATGAACGTAGCTGTGCGTCAATTGTCCAGAGGAGCCCCCCATTAAGCGTAAGTGGAGGTACATACCAAGTAACAACCTTTCTTCCCTCCTTACAATTACTAGTTAGAATAGAGGAATAGTTAGTTAGAGTGAAGCATCTAGTACAAGTAACAAACTAATTACAGCTAGATCAAATGTGATTCAAATAGTATAGTTTGAAATATTAGATAGTGAATGTAAGTTTGAACTAAATGTAAACTTTTAAAGTGTAACCTATAGGATCTGCTGCGTTGTATTGTTTGACATTTAACCATCTAACATTGTAAGACAGATTAAATTAGTTAGCCCAAAATCTCCCATGCTTTCTGCTTTAACTTTAATTTTTAATATTAATCTACGGATTTAATTTGTAACGATTTACTTATCTCACTCCGAAAGGTTGTTCCGGCAGATACGGAGTTGTGGATGGGGATTTAGCAACAACAGTAGAACTGGTCACTCCAGACGGACCAGTGGCTGCCTTTACGGAGAACGAGTCAATAGTGATACTTCCGCGTAACCTTCTTCAACGGCAGAGTTCGATATCAAGCTGAGATTCGGTTTATTACCCCATCAAGCCTATTTCCAGATCAAACTCATCACATCATCAACTTCATAGGCAAAACTCCACTTCCGCTGGTCATGAGCTTCCAGGAACCAAGAAAACTGTGGCGTTTAATTGTGATTAAAACATTGAATTATTTAGAAAATTAATGGTGTTAGAAATTATAGTTTGGAAAGTTGATCAGGGAAGGACTGATTGGTGCAGCGCGGTTAATTCCTCGATAGCCAAAAGGGAAATCATCATGCATCGAAATATAAACTAATTTTTTACCAAGTAGATAGTGAAAGTTATTCTGTATTTTTTGTATTCCTAGTACGTTCGAGATGAGATAGTATTTAAAATGCGATATAAGTAGACAGACTAGATAATTTGGAATTATCAAAATTTTCCTAGTAAATTTTTGCAACCTTTCCCGTGCAATTATAGTTTTGCTAATGAATGTATTTTTCGATAAGTGATGGATATGAAATTGGTGTGTAAACCTTAACCTTAAATGTGTGTAGAATGCACATGCAACTTAAGCTGTGAGACCAAAAAATGGATAAAATGTTTAATTCAATGTTAGTATTAATCAAGTCTATTTTACGTTGAGCAAACTGCAGGTGCACCATTGAATAAGCTATTTTATACAATACATTTT
>JAHZMU010000075.1:0-11395 GCA_027743725.1 Rambutsinella grinnellia | reverse complement strand
CAAGTCAATTTGTATGGTCTTTGTGTGAAGTTGGAGTCAACTATGTAATAATAATGTTGGGCTGATAAATTATGTGTATTTTTGCGGATTAGTTTCTAGTCACACTCCTATTTACTTTTTTGTCAAGTATTTGCCTGCCCTACCAGAACCGAGAAGTAATTGCGTAAAGTTGATGAAAATCCGCAAGTCACAAAATTGATTTTGGATTTGGTGTTGATGCCGGCCCTTTCTCAACATTCTAATTTCACTGTGCCAGTCTTTCTTGCCTAATTGACATTTCTCAAATTAAGTTATAAAAATTGCGGAACTAGTTACTATCTTGTTAGCGTTTTCGTGCCTAAAAATAAATGAAATTAGATATCCTTTGAAGGCAATACAAGATGGGAGCGATATAAGAGAACTCAAAATAAGCTCTATTATTTGACCGCTTCCTCTAACCTCTTTCTTCACAGCGAGAGGTAAATATCTCCAACTATAAAATGCGAAATGAGACGATTCTGAAAAGAATCATAAAAGTGTCCTAAAGATTGCAATTATCAGATAAGGATTGACAGGATGACTGGGTTCGCAGTGCAGTGTCGTCGAGAGAGAAATAATTTTTTGGCAAGCAAAGTAACGAAAACTTTCAGATCTCTTCACCAGTCTCGAGTTTCTCTCGAAGAGTTACAGTAAGCACCTATTCATAAAATATTTGAGAAGAGGGACAAGCTAGTTATTAAAAACTACAAAAGGTAAATACGCCAGAACAAGATAGGTTTTATGGCGAAATTCAAAAACAGTCTTATTCAATCCTCACTGTCATATTAAAAGTCTCATTTANTTATTAAAAACTACAAAAGGTAAATACGCCAGAACAAGATAGGTTTTATGGCGAAATTCAAAAACAGTCTTATTCAATCCTCACTGTCATATTAAAAGTCTCATTTATTTTGGCTTTAAATTACAATTCGCGAACGGACAATGAACGAGCATTTTTCTATGTTTTTGAACATGTGCATATTTGTTTGGAATGGATCAACAAGATGTCAAAACTATAAAAATTATAATAATAATAACGTTTGGCTCAATAGGCTTGACTAAATAAACTTCAATGAACTTCCCTTCTTATGACAATTACAACCAACAACAAGAAATAAAAGTGGTTTTCCTTCAATTACCCAAGTACTTTCCTTGTGCTCGTATTTTTAGTGAAAATAATGCATTTAAAATGCTTGAATTCGAGCATGGAAATGGAAGGAAGATAAAAACTAGCGTGTAATCATGATCACGCAGACATAACGAGGGACACTTGGCCTGGTTGTTGCACTTAAACTAGGTAGCAAAGCATCCGTTGCATGCATTTCATAGAGATATAAACGGGTGGAAATAAAAATGAGATTATGATTAAATAAAGCTTCTTATTTATTAGAGATTAAATTTCAAATCCCATAATTTCATTCCAGACAAGACTTGTTTTAATATGTTATTTTAAATGCATTTTTGCTGCTTATTAAACAGAACAGGCCGACCCATGTCAATTTAATTTTTCTTGCCACTATTATGAGCTTCCAAAAAAATAAATTGAAATGGGCAAGAATCAACAGTAAATGTCAAATTTTTTAGCTTCTCGTCAGCTAAATACCAACATTAACTGTCGGTTTGCCACCTGGTTGGAACATGATAAAGGATTCCGCTGTAATAAATCAGCAACTTTACTACTCACAGGTATCCCACGTAAAAAGCTTGTAAAACTTTTGCACTCTATTGTGCCCATGTTTTTATTCCCTGAATTGTTAAGCTAAGAAAATTTGTAATCTCGAACAATAACAATAACACAAGAGTGACAAGCAAAAAAAAAGGTCAGTGGAAGAAAGGAAGGAAGAGGAAAAAGAAAGGTCTTTCATTTTTTATCCAAATTAATGATAGGCTATAGTTATTTGAAAATGTGAAAGATTTCATACTGACAAGAGGATTGGACTTAAGACCAGGTAGAGGAATGAAGCCAAATCATATTATCTTTGTGGACATGACATTACGTAGGGTTTGACAGATATTACAATGTAAAGCGTGCAGTAGATTTTATACTGACAAGAGGATTGGACTTAAGACCAGGTAGAGGAATGAAGCCAAATCATATTATCTTTGTGGACATGACATTACGTAGGGTTTGACAGATATTACAATGTAAAGCGTGCAGGTAAACTAATACGAAGGGATTTAGTTCCTGCGTAAACTACGAGAGATGCTCAGTCCTTTTCCTATTACTTGTTTACTAGTAATGATGATGATCCCATCCACGTAATTGGAGGAAAGTACCTTGTAAATTTAACAAGTGGCAGGTTTATGCCCTGTTCATTTTAAAAAGTATTAGAGAGGAACTCAAGTCAATATATGTAAAGGAGAATAATAAAAATTGGACAAGGCGCAGCTAGAAATGAATCGGGCTTAATAAAACGGAAATTACTTGGCATAAATCAAATTAGGACTTGAAAAGGTGAGTAAATTGTGTTTTCTCGCAAGAAGTTGGGGTGTGTGGGTAGAAGTTGCAAAGCTGGGGTATTAAGCAAAGTGGAAGGAAGGGATAACTAAATGCTGCTTTCACAAATGAAATGACCTTTAAAAACTTGAGTCTAGTCAAATTGACTCTGCTCTCATTTCTAGCATCTTATAAGTATCCAAAGGCTGGAGTATGTATCGAAGGTCCTTCACTTCATTATAATCCATTGTTACCTAAAGCTTTCAAAATTCATAATCTATTCGTAAAGGAAATTGTATTACAAGGAATATGTTTACTCCTTCTAAGGTGGCTTCTTTATTACTCCAAACAGCTTCAATTCTATTCAAATCATTGATTGTTTGCCAGAAGAATAGCTGTTTTATTCAAAATCATCAATATTTGCTTCTCTAAACTTTTTATTGTTGGAGTGGCTGATCACGAAAGAATTAAGTCAAGGTTTACCCTATCCTGTTCCCAGATCTCGTGACTATGACTTTTCAATTTTTCACTTCTCACACGTTCATCTCCCCATTTATATTGAAGATTCAAAGATAATTTTGTAAGTGAAACGCAATGATATACCAGAAGCAGTTGGTAAGTTTGTGAAATGCTAAATGATTTTCTTGAAACTCCACGCCTTTGACTGACCACTAACTAACTATACAGGAAAACACTTGTTTTCATCCCCCTCCGACCACACCACAAACCGTGAACAGCTTCAACTTTTAGCCCAAAGACCCAAAAATAATGTCAGATTACTTTACACGCAATCTAATCAAGGAGTGAGCCCTTTGTCTGGTTAACAAAATGTTGGTCCGCTTCCTCTGACCAGTTTATTACGAAGTGAAATAAAAATGTTACATTACCACTTCTACAACGTGCCCTTTCTTCTGATGGGAAACACGTAAATTTCTCTCATCTCATCGGCTGAGACAAGCCGAGCCTTAAGTCTTGCTACTTTGACTGTTCCTTTTTAACACATCCATCAGTCACTCCACTTTAGTTATGTGATACCCACTTTACATAACACATTTCAACCAATAAAACTCAACTGTCTGACCAATTCTCAAAGCTGTTGAATGAATACCATTAATTATTTTCAATCATCATTATTGTTATCCATCTTCCATAATAATGCTGCTAACTTCAACTATTCAACTATTTCTCTTCAAAAAATTGCTTTTTCTCTCCTTCACTCATCATCAAGTCTTTTAGCCAAGAGAGTCAGTTACTCTCAGACAGAGTTCTTTTTCATCATCATTCATCATCGATCAGGTATGATTGTTATGTGAGAATATACATACAATAGTTACACCTGCAGATATAAGATCACTTGATCTTTTCTCCACACGACTACACATTCGTAATAAAATTGTGTATGATTTCATCTATTATGCATGCGTAATATTATATAGTTTAAAACTGTACAAAAGAAAAAGAGGAACATGTGAGCATGCAACAAGTCTCAAGTCAGGAGTAGCAAGTTCAATCAGTGTGTTATTAGGGGAATAAACATTGTGCATAATAATGAGTAAAAGCATTTATGTAAAAAAAGCCAATCCGTATATATGCCTGTAAACTTGTGAAAAATAATTTTTAAAGTGCTTTCCATTCACCTTTGCATGATATGATGGTGGTGATGATCTTGAGGATTTGAGATAATGATGAAGGCCGCAACCAAGTTCAACGGAGTTTTTTCCTGTTTTCTTACCTGATTAAAAAACGTTCTTGTATCAACTTGAAAAGACAACTCCCTCAACATCATCATCGTTAAACTTTGAGATATTTTAATTTCATATCAATTTTCAACTACTTGTCCTCCTATTTGATTGCATTATGGTGGTGTTGAGGAACTGATGTTGAATTTTAAATGAATTTTTTCAGTTGTCTGGTGGTGATATGAGACTGATAATGAAATGACTCAAAGGTTAATCATTTTCAAGAATCAATACCCAATTGATTGAGTACGAAATGAACCTGTCGCTCTATTTTGGCCGATGAATGGATGAAAGGGTTCAAGCCTTGGCTTTAGATGATTAGTTAACAGGTAGCAGAGTAACTTCACCTGTTGAATGTGGTGTAATAATAGGAAAAGCCATATTTAAGAATGAGGCATTGTCACATCTAATAACTACTTAACATACTATTATTCAAATGATTTTTGCTAACTTACGATCATTCGTTTAATAATCAAACATGGCTTACTTATTTTAATCTTTTGTAATGTATTCATGATTACTGAGATTGAGGGCGTGTTATTCTAGATTCAAATATAAATGATGGAAGTAATGAAGCATTACGAACGCAATATCAGACATGACTAGTAGGCCAAAGTGGGCAGACAGTAGTTAACTCTGATTAGATCCGAAACATATATTTTTAATGCAAATGAGATAATCAACTAAATACCATATAAAAATGTTCAAAAACTATTATCAAGCCAGACTGAATGAGTTGGACTATTGACTACTGACATGTTCATTTTGCATTTCAAATTTTTCTTCTGGGCTGAACTACAGTCATTATAAAACTAGATTCGTTTATTGGAAAATTTTTATCAACTTTTCGCTAATGATCGTGTAGAAAGCTATCTTGAGGATATCAACTCCATTCTGACTCAATTTTCCGCACAGTTTAATCTGTTACAGTGAGTCAAAGGTAAGTTTTCTCTAGCATGGGATACGTACGAAGATTCTTTTTAAAAAGGAGAAATTATTATTTATGCATGATTGTATTGAATTGAAAGTGGTTTGTAGGTCAGTGGGTGCACCCGACAACTAACAATAAACCAGCAGCGGAAGATAAACGGCAATGGGAGAAGTTAGCCTCGCCGGACGACTCACACTGACTGGGAGAGATAGAGCAGCACTCAAACGATTTTCTTCCTCTAAAAGAAACATGATGATAATGTCAGTCAAGAAAGCACATTATAGCTCAACCTAATCATCTTCACTATCACTAACTAGAGAAAAGTTACACTATTAAATCCGGTATTTGCTAAGAATTTTTGCTCCTGCTACTCTGATGATAAGGACTTTACACAATGTGTACACAAGTCTACACCTCATGGCTATATGATTCTCAATTGGTATAATAAATACTTAATGTAGGCACTCATTGTCAGTCTTGAAATCCTTTCGCATTATCACATTTGGCATTATAGAAACAAGAAAACGTTTTTTCTCTCTCGATGATGTCAAAATTGAAAAGTTGACTGTGAAGAAGAAAGATGTTTACAAAACTATCCGTTCTCCACTCACACACACTTTTCACTCGTGATTTATACTTTTATAAAACGTGCATTAAGAAAATACCTAGATAGATGACTAACTACGTGTATACCCTAAAGATTATAAGTCCTCCGAGTATAATTTTGTTTGTGAAAACGTCTCTGCTCTTAATTTGCTATACTTACTGTTGACGAGATGGGAAAGGGAAATAAGTAGACAACAAAATGAAAATTACTTTCATCTTGTTTTATTGCGAATACCTGCAAGGATAAGCATTATAAATTTAATGCGTGTTCTTGTTCAGTGTCGCCTTTTCTCTCTGCTGCAGAGGGCACATATCAAATATTTCATCTTTAAGAATTTTGTTCAGCGTCATTTGATTTCCGTGATGATCATGAGAAGATGTATTTTATATGAAGAGCTTAGGAGAAAAGGAGCTGACCACTTTTACCCTCTTGCTACCGCTTACCCTTACCGCTCCTGCTATTTTATATCCTGTGTCATTGCTAACTTCCACTTTTTCTTTACTCTGCTCATTTTATTAAAAAGTTATTAACAGGATTTTATTAGCTTATTAAGGTTACAGTAAGATCCTCAGGAAGGACCTGCTTTTTGGCTTTTCAACCTCATCGCCTCACTCGTAATTATCAGTGGGTTTTGTCGAACACTTGTTAGGATTGCAAGCTACCTTCTTCATTCCTCTAAACTTATTGGTACATGTACAATTCACTCCTGACACAAAAACTGATCATGTTCAGATGATGACCGTCCACAATAAGGAAAAAATGTTTGCAAGTGCAAATGACGAGAAACAGCAAAATTGCGTTAACAATTTACTATTTACTCCTTCCAATTTCCTTTTTATTATTACTATCATACCAGAAACATTACATATTTTTGAGTAAATGAAAATGCGTCATATATCAACACAAATGACCTTATACCCACTCATAAGCATTTTTATTAAAGTGCAATTTAAGTTTGAAAAAATAATATATCTTTCTCATTTGTGGAGTTGCGTGCAAGCATACTTGAAATAAGCAAAACGGCAAAAATGATTTAAAGAAATAAACAACGCCGTAAGGAATCCATAAGATTTGTAGTCTACTTAAGAAAAAGTCAGAGAGACATGGTCAGTCATTAAATTGTTACACGTTAGCCAGCTTCTGTAATAGGAAGATCAGCCTCGCCGTATTTTCTTTAACGATTTGCCATATAAGACCGAGTGTGTTGGTGTGTTTGGGTGTTATAACCGAGACAAATGTGGCATTGGCATATTCAAATCTTAACGAATTCATTTAAATCTTCTCGAGTTACGAAGAACTCTTAATGTCTTCTTGTGTAATCACAAATATTGGGACCAGACTCTCTTCCTTCCAAGTCTGTATTATTGCATGAGAAAAACAAAAATCTTGGGAGAGAAGGGACGTCGTTCTGCATGCTAAATAAAGGCACGTAACGCATATCACTCATTCACTTGTGCGTACCGAAGAATTTACAAGTGTTTCTTAAAAGACATCGTTAAAGATTTTCTTAAGAGAAGACCAACAACTATCATCATATCAGCTCATCATCATCTCTCGTCAACACTTTTTCTTCCCTGTAGCTTTTCACATGCCGAGTCTACAATAGATTCACGTATTCAATAAGATTCAATATCCAACCAAATGATGCATGTGAATCTCTGTTTTGCTGTCAAGAAAGTCAGAACCCTTTTGCCCGTTGGTGAGGGAAGAGTGTTCAAGAATTGTCTGTAGAGTGAGCGTGAATATATCGTGCATCAAACAACTCCTGAATATTGCATGCTCTCGCTTATAAAGTTGTAACGTTTAAGGAGACAAAGCAGAAAGCATTTTAAGCCTTGCCTTCCCTCTGCACTTTTTTTACGCAGATTATAGAATTAGAAACTTGGAGGAAATCCCTCAAATTACATTAAGACACATTAATCGTGCACGTTAATAAGTCATTTCACTACACAATAAGTTATTAAACGCAACTCCTCCTCTATACTTAAGTATAGCCACGGGAAAGAAATAATAATAGTGTAATAGGAAAATGAAAACATCCAACTAAATACTTTTCCTGTCTTTATCAGGTACCTTTATCAGGTGTGTGTTCCCAGTGTTTTCACGTGTGGTGATTTTTTGTCACAAACAATAAAAAGCTCATCATAACCCTTAACCCCTCTTCATTGTTTTATGAGGAAATAACAATAATGCATTTTTATCCCATTTAATTCTCATTGTTTACAAAATACTTAAACAAACAAGCTTCCTCGGCTTCATCCCTTCGTTTTTAGAAAAGAAGATTTACATTTTTATAGATTATTAAGAATAGATAAAAAGTGTCTCGTAAATGTCTTGGTTGGTGAAGGGAAATGAGGCTGAATATAGTTGAAGTGCTAGTGTTAGTGCATCTTTTCTAAGATTCGTTTCACTTCTTCCCTACGATCACTACAACATAGGAAGAGCTGATAAGCTTTGTAATATCTTGGATAAGTGGAAATAACTTAAGTGGTTTCAGTCCATCAGTGTCACATATTATCGTTGATCAGCAGCCGTAGATGATGTATGGTTAGATAAAAGGGAAATGTATACTTTTATATTTTGAAATTTGTGACGTGACTTTAACCAACCTTATCATAAAGTACGTTATGCTAATTAGCGTTTTAGCAGTGATCATTGATGCATGTAAATAAATGCACTTTGCGGACTGACACGCCTGTTGTGTAGTGAGCTGTGTATACCTTATCATAAAGTACGTTATGCTAATTAGCGTTTTAGCAGTGATCATTGATGCATGTAAATAAATGCACTTTGCGGACTGACACGCCTGTTGTGTAGTGAGCCGTGTATGAAGAGGACGAAAACGAACGTCTTTCTACTTGAGTGAATGTGGGCATTACAAAAGGAGATTGGAAAATATAAAAAATTGAAATTAAATATGACCCACCTCCTCCAAGTTTGAACCTTTTGACGATCAAAAAAGGAACAGTTTCGAAAAAAAGAGACTCAGTTTTGATGACGATCAAGTTGATAATACTGCATAGTTAATATAATAATCAGCATAATCGTTTTGTGCCTCCCCTTGGATTTTTCGTCTTTTCATGTAGAAAGTAATATTTTAAACGTTTTCTTAAAAAAGAAATTATTAGAGCGTGCATAATCACTTCTTAAAAACTTGTTATCTCCACATTATTATGTGTATATCATCAAGATTCAGAAAACGCCAAATATAAAGAGGAGACGAGAGGATGATAAAAAGGATGCAACTTGTACTTTTAGCCTTGTAGACAGAAAAAACGTGCATGTTCTTTTTGTTCTCGAGGAACATTAGAGTGAAAAATAGATTTTTATTATGAAAATGTGCTTTTTTTGTGGTCTGATGTGAACTTTGTGTCGTGGTATAGTTTGTGGCACTTGCTGTTGCAATAAATAGCAAAACATACTGAACCAAATTTTTTATTAAATGCAATTTTTTTCTATCCTGAACATCCTCACGTGTACTGTGTCCGTCTACACTTTTATTTTCTAAACTTTTAAGCGAAACGAGATTCTTTTTTGAGTGACTTTGTGCAGAGTTTATGATACTGAAATTTTTGGGAGTCTTTTTCCTAAATTTTCAAAGTAGGGAATGGCCTGTGCCAATTAAGATAAGCAACTGGTCGAGAAAATTAATACAAAGGGATGATAAGAGAGGCTATTACTCTTTAAGATTTATATAAAGTGAATTTGCTAAAATCATTCCTGATTGACAAGCAAAGAAAGACTCGTTGTAGTTCAAATATGCAAAACTACAAAAGCATTTATTGCGAGTGATGAACAAAGAAAAAGTTGTGTTTGTGATGATGTGATGTACTTTTTGTGATGACATGAACAAAGTGAGCAAATAGTTTAAATGCTAGACCCTCGGCCTCCATATATCTGTCATTGAAGATTTTTAAAAAGGAGCATTTGATTTGTTACAGTTCATTAGTGGTTGATAAAAAGTTAAAAATGTGTCGACGGCAGAGGAACATAAAATCTAGTTACTATTATAACATCCCCCTAACAGAGACCACTATCACTGAATGATTACGAATGAATTGGCATCGTTTCTGATTGAGAAAAAGGGAGAGTGACTATAAACTATATTGCCGGTTGATGCACCGCCTGTGAAGGAGTGCGTTGCTTACCATCATGTCTTGGATTGAAGACCCAAAGTTGGCCACTTACGGTGGTTTCAACATCTCCGAGCTTGCAATTGATCAGGCATGGGTTAATGTGAGCACTACAATTACAGACGCCGCACTGTGGCTATACGAAGTCTCATCAAATTGCCATACAGTAAGAAAAAATATTTAGATGACAAGCGTATGATTATTGATTTACATTTTTAATCTTTCAACACGCATTTGTTCCAAATTAAAATGCTATTTAAGGAGTAGCAAGGAAGGAATATAAAAATTCATAAATGTAAAAGCCACTTTGAGCAAATTCGCTACGCTTTCCAAATATATTTATGACAAAGTGGATGTAAATCGTTATCTAATTTTTATGATTTCAGTGCCCCTTTCAAAGACGAGGAGAAGAGTCGCTTTGTGGCTTTACGAAGTCTCATCGAATTGCCATACAGTAAGATCCTAAAAATATTTAGATGACAAGCGTATGATTATTGATTTACATTTTTAATCTATCAACACGCATTTGTTCCAAATTAAAATGCTATTTAAGGAGTAGCAAGGAAGGAATATAAAATATAAAAGCCACTTTGAGCAAATTCGCTACGCTTTCCAAATATATTTATGACAAAGTGGATGTAAATCGTTATCTAATTTTTATGATTTCAGTGCCCCTTTCAAAGACGAGGAGAAGAGATTCAACTAGATAAACTCAATAAGTACATAGTTAGCAGTAAGTTCCCTATGAATTACAGAATAAGGAGTAGAGGAAAAGAAGAATATGTTCCAGAGTCTCATGAGTATGACAGGTAATTAATTTATGCACCGATCCTTTTGACACTAACAAAAATATATTAGTTTTTAGTTTACTTTGTCATTGTCAGTAGGAGATTGTTTTTTCTCCAAATAATTTATATCATCTTGAGCAATTTATAAAGAGTGTCATTTTCATTTTGCTCGAAGCTACTAATTTTTTTATTATCTGTTCTTATAGGTCCATAGTTTGTGATATCCCGTACAAGTTTGAAGAGTTTGGTGTGTACAATCTTCACATAGGAGGAAGTGTGAACGAGCCAATTTGCAGTGTAAAAGTGGAGCTGGAACCTGTCAATATTTACTATCGTAAGTTATTGGATGCTGTGCAAAGAATGTTGTAGAATTTCGTGTAATTTGTAGAATCTGATTCTCTTGGCAAACATAAATAGTGTATAATTTCAGAAGTATTAATAGAATTAGAAAATCCTTTAGAATATCGGGGGTATAGTTAAATAAAGGAGATGATTTATTCGGAATGAAAACGCATGATTAGGTATCTCGTTTCATATAAATTTATATTAAGAGGAGAGTATAAGATCACATTTTTATGCATCCCATTAGCCTGTTTGAGTTTGACTTTCTCTTTTTTCATAACAGCAAATATTTTACACAACAGGTCTCTCTCTAATGGACTTGAAAATTAAATGTAGAGTTTTACAATCGACTGTGATGCTGTTGGTGATGATGATGTGACTCACAAAAAGCAGAGTAAAG
>JAHZMU010000074.1:0-12190 GCA_027743725.1 Rambutsinella grinnellia | reverse complement strand
TTAAAATGCCATCGTGTTTTATAAATAGAAATGATAGCAAAATAATGATGACAGTTTACTCTGCTTTAGATTGTAATTAGTAATTAGCAATTTCTCAGAGGATGCCGCAGGCACTAACAACGACGTATGTAATTAAGGTTCGGAATGTATAATTCGAATAGAGTTGTTTCAGTCGTAAATATTATCAGTTTTTTATGATAAATATTACTTGTAATATGATGGATGAAAGGATGAAGTTATAAACATTCCATTTTCAAAAATATTACATTCGTTATCTTTCCATCTACCCTCCTGTAGCCATTTTCTTAAAATAACAAAGTTTTCAAGATAATTTCAGACACTGATTAAGTTATGCCGACCAACAATTCCTTAATAAAAATAGTCGATGATTTGCAATAATGATAAAAATCATTAATAATTTCTATACTTCCGTTCTTTTTTAAACTGACAATCAGTGCAGAGCCTGTGGATGTTGCTTGTTACAGCGATGGAAGCATAACTGCTTTACCGGTCGCCAGTAAGCTGTTGCTACCATTGTCTTATAAATTGTAGCAGATTCATCGGCTTAATTACTGTTATCACAATGTAGCATTTATTGGTCATTGTTTCCTTTTGAATTTCGATCCGTAAAAAGAGAAAAGTTTCGAGCATTGATACTGAAAAGAAGCTGATGGTTGTTTAGGGAAATGCTAAAACGTGACTTTGAAATGAATGAAGGATCCACACATTCCTCAAGCATAAATTATCAGCCATTCTTCCATTCTTGCACTAAATAATTTATTGAATAGGAGAATTATTAGAACCCCATTCAAGGAGCTGTTTACACGGTGGAAATCGTGTGTTTTGGTCATGGCCAATCTTGCTGAATTGTGTAGGGCATGGGAATAGTTTGCAAAGTACAAAGCGAATCTAATCTCCATTTTGTTGTCAGCTCTCTAATGCTAAACTCTGATCGAGTTTTATTGTATAGTTGATTTCTTAAAATGATTTTTCTATAATTTTTTCACAATGATGATGGCAAAACTGCGTTAAAGAATTTTAAAATCAATTCCTCAAGGCTGAACCTAATCTCCTTTCTATTCTTACATGCTATTGTTTATTGGGATCAATCCGTGTATCACCTATTAAATCAAAGGACATTAAATCTGCATCTCCTTACCTTGCTTCTTCTCAAAATTACAACTGGGAAACATGAGATTGTGCATGTAACATACATTATAGTTTCTCGAAAATGAAAACACTAGCTTAACTCTACCAAGAAGGTCTCTAACCTTTTTTCGCTTTCATTAAAACTATGAACATTGCCACTTCCCAGCAATAATTATAGGGGGACTTGACCAGAAACGAATAATTACTATTCTTATTAACCTCGTTATCGACACTAACTTACAATTTTTATTGTAGTGAACGAGTTGTGTGGGAATTGCAAGGCACACGTGAACGTGCACATCCACGAATTCATCGGCTTACCACCAACATATTAATGATGATGTAAAACCATAAAGGGACAAAGGACTATTAAGTATCTTTTAAATACCTAAATAGTGTTTTATTTCATGATTGTTTTTATTAGCCGATCACAGTCATATATTTGAGCTGGTTGTGGCAGTCCATTTGAACAGTACTTATCAATTAATAATGTGAGCTGATAATGATTTGTTAATTATCAGGGTCCCATCGTAATCGGCTAATTCTTTGAGTAGATTAGTAATTAATTTGCAAATAGACTCAATCCGAACCTATAGCGTTACAATGTAATTAAATATGTGGAAAATATTGACGCGTTTTCTCAAATGAACACTTTCATATTGCAGCAGAACGTTCTATTTCCTAGAACGTTCTAGAACTTTGGTTATGTAATGAATTAAAGAAACAAATGTTATTTCCAAACTGCTACATTCCTTTTGTCACGAACTATCTAAGGAATTCATTTCTTCCTCTTTTAATCCCATTCTGCGAACAACAATTTTTTCCGCATGAAATGATACAAATCTAGTAATAACCATTTGGAGAAAATAGTTCCGAATTTAGGAAAGTCGGTCAATGTACTTCTGTAAAAGTAAAATCAATTTAAACTGTTTTAAAGGAACCTGAATTGTCCAGCTCATTCCGTATAATTAACTCTGTGACTATCTCAACATACAAGTAAGTTCTAAAAGACTGCATTATTTTTCTCCTCCCGAATCAACCGGACAAAAGGGGGAACCCAGCCAAAATTGTTTTTGTTGGTGGCTCAATGTCCTAAGCTATTTTTGGGGAATTTCTCATTTCACTGGTGCCAGAGACAGAGCAACTACATACGGATCATTTTTTTCTTAGGAGTCATTTCCCAACAAACTCGTTTTCTTCTTTCCGTTTTTGGCACAAATTCAGTGCGACATTTTCAGGCATTCACGTTCATATCAGTGTAGCAGAACGGACAGATAGCAAAAAAAGAGAAAATCTTTCCAGGCAAATGCTACATTTTTTAAAATTATGTACTCAACTCACTCCACTCGGTTTACTCCAATCGGTATTTCACAAACACCCCTAACATTACAACTATTATTTTACTTCTGCCCTAGAGTTTATTGTACCGGCTATGCAACATAAATGAACTTTTTACAAAAANAAAAAAAGAGAAAATCTTTCCAGCAAATGCTACATTTTTAAAAATTATGTACTCAACTCACTTCACTCGGTTTACTCCAATCGGTATTTCACAAACGTGTAGGTACACCCCTAACATTACAACTATTATTTTACTTCGGCCCTAGAGTTTATTGTACCGGCTATGCAACATAAATGAACTTTTTTACAAAAACAGGGACTTGTCGTTAAAATAAAAAGTGGAGAAAGTACGAAAAAATGAGGGAGCCAAATCCTACGATCCAGGAATACTTTTACTTTGCTATGATCTGCAATGCAGCACGCAAAAGAGAATTAGAAATTGGAAATTGCATTGCATACATAATGCTACAGGCGAGGAGAAAAAAATTCTATTTGATATGAGAGCTTGCTGGAGCTGAAAGAGCATCTAAAACTATTATTTTGGAACGACAGCAAATATTTCTCCATGCTCCGCTTTCATTTACTCCTATCTTTGTTCAATGAACTCGGGAAGTTAACAAACAGGCTACCTACGAACCTGGAGACAGAGAGCCCAGCCCAAAGAGGAAGACTAAACATAATATTTTCCACTTTAATTTAATACCCTTCAACATCATTCTATAGTGAACTTAATAGTATATTTCATCTCTTCTTTTTCTCCAGGTTTACTTGGGCCTAAAATGGCAAAAGTTGAACTAATATTCAGGAAGATTTAAGACGATTTGGAAACGGTAATGTGTAGTCATCGTCTTCACCCTCCAGTCCTTTTTCTCACAATTGCCATGCATGTCATGCCCAAACAACAAGCTGGACTACTTTACGAATTTTATTCTAGGATAAAAAGAATTTCACTTTTCATCCAGAGTGATAAGTATTTTTATGCTAATTAAATGGCTTTGGGAAAACATTTCCCCGTGAGTGCTAAACGTAAGCTTCTTAACTCTAAAAAGGGCCACAAAATGAAAATGAGGATGAAAGATAGCTCAAAATATATATTTCCCAAGTCTGCTTTGATAGTGATGGGATTACCGTGTACAAGCAGATTTGGCAACAGCCACGTAACGGCACAAAAGGTAGGGAGTCAAATCCTTTTAAGTAATTTCCTTGCTCGTCTGCAAACTTATAGACAGCCACTCTGCAAAAACACATGCTGTTTCGCACTAAAACTCCATCCCAGTCCACCACCTTACCTCACTTCATAAGCTTAATGGCCTATATGCATTCTAGAGTAAGTTTTGGTGCTAAAAAGTTTTTCAACAATTTGTCAGTTATTTTCTAGATTTACTCTAGTAAAAGCCGACTGTGACATATGCGCTAATGTTGGGAGGACTTAAGGACTATATTCTAATGATGTTTACTCCCAATTGTTATGACGCGTTGCTTCATACTCCCTTTTGATTACACCCTAAAAAGTTGCATGACATCATTTGTCCTTAATAGCCTCTGATTTTAATACTATTTATTCTACACGGTAGTAAAAAATCTTCTAAAAATCCACGATTTAATTTTACGCAAACTCTTCAAATAATTAAAAATTATATGAACATTACCTTCAGAGAGGATCTGCTGGAATTTTATCTGTAATAAATACTTTTCTGTTCACAAGTTTGCAACTTCTCTCATATAAATCAACCACGCCTAATTAGCAAGAGACAACGGTTTCTAGAAAACAAACACCATTTTTCAGATCACACACACTGAAAACAAACAAAGTGAGTACTGTGAGCGCTCCCTTTATTCTAGGCCGATACCGATAAGACTACTATAACGTGTTCAATCAGAAAGGCTTTCAAAAACGTGACTGCATCGTAACGTCTTCTAGCATGAATTGAGTGTAATTTACTGCTGAGACACTTTCTTACATTAGATCAGTGTGCATATATGGTAATAATCTTAAGAAGATTCGCCTCACGCATTTCAAACCTCCTCCATTATTTTTTATACAGAGAAAAGCGTAGAATTTCCAAAGGAAGCTAACTTTAATATTACGTGTGCCGTGTATTGTCTGCCCTAGCACATTTATCAAGGCAATAAAAAATACGAGCAAAATATGTAGTGCAGTGCGACTCCCTTGGTGGTAGTTGCGTTGTCTTCAAGACTTTGCCGATGTACCCTTGATGCATTCAAATAGCACTAGAATGTCGTTGGGAATCGCATTAAATTGGTGCATACCTCGTTTGTGTGGTGAATTCTAACTGTCAAGAATTTTAAATTCTTATTTGTGCTCTATGCTCGTAAGGAATGTAGGAAGGACTGTAGAATGCTTGTGAATCCACTTATACCAGAATTCCCATTTTCTGAAAATGAAGTTTCATTGTCTTTGATAAATATTTTATTAGTGCTTTATCATTCAGCCCCGCTATTGGTGATATGAGATGGAGGAAAGTAAATGCCGAACGTTATCAAACTTAATTTAAAGACCTTCACAACTTATTCCATTACTGATCCTGATTAAAGCAGAATAGTACTTGTTTTATAAAATCCATAATAAAGTGAATGGCAGGCTTTTAATGTGAATATCATCGTGTTTATCCCATTAGTTGAATTAAAATAATTAAGGTTGGCTGAGAATGCTTGATATCACTTAGTCCATACTCCCCGTCCCCATAAACATTGGAGTGCCTTTTACGATTTAAATTGATACCTATTTGGTAACAATCACTTTTATCCACATAACGTTATGACTAATTTCGTTTGGCTTGGAAAATCTTACCATACGAGGATGGTGACATTTGTAACGGAGAAGTACAGAATGGCGATGCGATGGACAATTGGTAATTAGAAAATATCAGAGTCGAGAATAGGGACAGACTCCCACATTGAACAAAGTAAGGATATTAAAAGAAACGATATTATGGTGTAATTTGATCTGATTTTGAATTAATGTCATTATTACAGGTTTAGGTAAATAGGTAAACGTAACCTTTTGTCATTTAATACCTACCCATCCTTATTATTTCGATCTTATTTGTATTCTCATTGTCAGTACAATTTTTAATATTGTGAAGCGAAAGTCTATTGTTCTAAATAAAAATAAATTCATTTCTCATTCCGACTGAAACTGAACTCAATTAGACTTTAAAGTAGCAAAACGTAATTATCTTTCCGAACTTTAATACGCACTTTTTGTATTGGTGAATTAAAGACAAAAGCTCCGCCGTGGAAAAAGTTTAATTGAAAAATGACTACGTTCACAAGACTCTTAACCTTATTTAATATAGTTTATATAATTAAAATAGCATCTTTCAGTATCAATATACTCTTGCTTCTTTGTGTACTTTAATACTTTTACAGACTACCTACCAATTTGCATTTCACAGTGTGGCAACTTCTGTCCTCACATAACCTATCGCATTTTACGATCACTATTTGTCGTTAGCAGTCTCAACTAATTTTCTTTTGTTGTTTCGTATCAAACCATCAATTAAATCGTAGAGAATGGCACGCATTATGTGCTAAACGATTATCTGCTCAGTGCTCACCAAGTCAAATTATAGGTTTCGTGTGGACAAAGGCTAGGCATGACGATTGCGTTTTAAATTCCAATCGATCGGTTTACTGTTTACGACTTGCTTGGGAAACGCACAGGCGTCAAATGCCAGCGCATAAATACTCACCGATTAACTTTATTGGTGAGGTATTACGTGTTATGAAATCCCCATAAAAAAGGAGATGCTTCTTTGGATTATTATTAACACTAATGATTTTGATGACAGGTTAAGCAGTTGACAGTGATCATGCAGATTACACCTATTGTTCCATTGTTGTGTCATACCTAATCAGTGTCTGGGTTATGCAATTATAGAAGCTCTCCCAATTTGCAAAAAATTAACAAGATGAGAATCACTGAAAAAGATTCCACCCAATGACACTTGATCTTGATTAGATGACTAAATTCTCTGATTAAAATGCTCAAAGATGAGAATAGCTAAAGTGTAATCTGATTAAAATAAATTCATATTTTTAAAACCATTTTATTACATAAAATTTGCATAATAATTGAGTAAACTTGAGAAATTAAGAGGGTTACTCACCACAAGTCTTACAAGTCAGTGTCCTTCTCAAGTGGTAATTCTTCTATTGCATATTTCAGCTACTTATCCAACCATCTTCATATTCAATTTGTACAAATATTTGGTCAGCAATTCAAAGCCAGGATGAGAGATGACATTGATACTGATCGCATTTCACTTCTTCATTGTCTATTTTCTCATTTTCTCATTATTTCACCACTTTTACTTGTCACTTTTGTCCAACTTTGTAACAAACTATACAATCCTGTCACGTCACATGAATGATTCAGATTCCTTAACCCTTTCATATAGCCTGTAGCTATATATTTTTAGTCTCTTTTAAAAAGAGGAAACAACTAATAAAAATCTATCTAATCGATTGTCTTTATATGCATACCCCCTTTATTATGACATGGGAGATAACCCATCTCACACTATTTTTATCATTGTTTGTGGCAGCCTTATAAATTGTCCCTTATCACGCTCTACCGTCTCGTCACAAAGGGACATGTGCTTGACAAGATAGAAATTGTAATTCGGTGTAAAAAAATGTAATCTCAGCTAAAGGCTGTTCGCTGTTCACACACTGTCACATTGAAATGATTGACCACTTTTCCTTTATTATTGTATCAACTCTACATGTTTGGGTAGTAAAGTAACTTATCCACTTTTTGTTTTTCTTCGGTCCTTAGGCTTTAGAGAGTTATGATCATTCGCCACGGAAAGGAAATCTGAAACTGTCTATTTCCCTGTAGAGCATAGGACGAGAGTTGATTGTTAGTCTTAATTGATATGATAATTATGTTTACAAAGTACACAACAACTACACTGCTAAAACAATGAAGAAAATTGCTTGCTATTAATCGAGTTAGTGTCTTTAGGAGGAAAAAAGGTTGGAGATTGCTCCCCTCCACAAACGAGACTGTTGATATAGTTGACAAAAAGCTTTCCCAGCAACTCAGAAATCTACGGAAGAAATTTAATGGGATCGAAGAAAGAGAAAAAGAAATTTGCTGTATCAGATGCTTTTCTCTCTGTGTGTCATTCATGTATGAAATGAATGGATGTTGGAGTTGGTCGTGTCGTACAACACGTTTAGAGAGAGAACGATCCTTGCAAGGTTTCCTTCCGATCCTCATCCAAAAACTCAACTACACCCTTATCCAGTGTAAGGCGAAAAATTTTCTTCCAAGTTACCATAAGTGGAAGGGAAAAGTACAGGAAAGTCGCAACAGGGGAGTAGTCATATTAAGAATGGTGCCTATAGAGCACTATTGAAGGCTGAAAGTAAATCTGATGGAAATAAGATGGGATATCTTGAAGTTCCTTCCACGTATCAATATAACCTTCTCATTCCCACATTGTATACATCCATTTAGGGTTGTAGCTCTACATCTCACTACAACTCTCCCTGCTTTTTTTTCTCGAGACTCTGCTCAAGTATATCCATTTCTCGGGTACTTTCCACAAGCATTGTGACAGTTCATAGCTCTGCTACTGTGTTGCGGTTCATATGAGTTAGAAATGTTTTTTCTGCCCTTCCTGTTTCTTTCTCTCCCTTCATATGTATTCATATCGTGTTAGTTCCATTCACCAAGAGTGGTCCCAGCTCCGAACAAATGGGGAAGGAATGCTCATGGAAAGCAGATGGAACACGGTTTCCTTCCAGCACATGGGTAACACCATCACTTTTATGTTATGTAATAGTGCTCGACAGGGCAAGCCAACTTCTTGCCGTTCAGATGTGTTTTATGTTACACGCATTTCATTACCCGCATATTTGAGCTGGATCCAATTTACCAAACTGACATTGCCCCTTTCAGAGTTTCAGCTCTGAACTGAATGGGCTACGACTTGTATAAAGTTTGGAAAGGGAAGTGGTGGAAGGTCTACTCGAGTAGAAGTGGAAGAAAGCCACGACACTGTACACTTATGGTGTCAAGTCAAACCTGCTTTTTGCAGTCTTTGGATAAATTTAATATGGTCATAGAGAAAGTTGGGATGTTAGCCTGTTTTATAGGCAAAGATTAGAACTGGAATGAATAGGATGCTAAACACTTTCAATTAAACCCAGTTCGTGCTAGAACGTTCCATTAGTGGTTTTGAATATTAAATATTATGATGGCTTGGAGCGCTTTCGGAGAAATCCAGTTACGGTTTGATTGGGTGTGGGCGGATCCATTTGATTTTTTTCTATGAAATGGAATGTTCCGCTCTAGGTAAACTCAGCCTAGGCAATAAGTCTTTTGAGAGAGACGAAGCAGCAAACTCACAACGGAAACTCGGTGTTTTTTGTCCTTGTCCACTCCACTCACTAGAAAATCTCAATTCTCCTCTCTCAGAAGGTAAACGTTCTCACAGAGTATGATGATAATATCCATATGTGAATGGCTCATAGTTTGTTTGTTTTGAATGACTGCGTTTGTTGTTTCTCCAAAAACTCGGCTGGAAACGAATCATAAATTTTCCCTTTTACATTGCATTCCATTTATGCCAACAGCATGGTCCATTGGGAGCGGCTTCAACACTTTAGGTTTTGACTTGTGCGTTGCCCTGCTTCTTTTTGAATTACTAGAATTTTTTCTACCTTTGTTCCGTCTCTGGAAATATGGTACTGCGGTAGAATCCAATGGGCTCTTTACATGTCGTAAACATTTCTAAGGTCAGAATTATGTTTACTTATGCGGTCATGATTCCTTCCCCGTCCCAGCTACTCTCGACTCAAACTTGAGAAGGAAAACACTTTCGTGTTTGGTGTAAGCCGTAGTTTCCTTCCGCTTCATTGGAGTTTTCACATTCTAGCACTAAAATGAATTCTGGATGGATAAACTGGAGCACAGTTGGGCTAAAAAAATGAGCAGTAGAGAATGAAAAGAATGGATGTCTTTCCCAACTCTACTTTGATCTTTTCACATGTTATCTTCCACCAGGATCCAACATAGTCTTGGAAATTATAGACTTCAGCACACAGCCCTTCTCCCTTCTCGCATCACTTTTGACAAAGGCAGATTGAATAGAGAAGGACAAACTGTTTCCTTTTTCTTTGAAGCTAAAAATGCAAACCCATTTCAATTAGATGCACAGACAAAAGGCCCCAAATTTCCAAATTGTGGAGCTTCGTATAATGCAGAGAATCCTTTGTTGCCTTTAAAATTGCCAAATATTTGTATTCTGTAGTGCTTAACCGAAATTTTCAATTTAAGCCTTTGTAATGGCGAAATAATGTGGCGTTTTAGAGATTTTTTTTTGGGGAAAGCGTCTATCAAAATCGATCTGTCTCGAGAGAGGGATAAAGAATGAAAATGGGAAACTCTGAACGATCTAACTCAGCTTTTAGTCTCCCGTCATCATAATTTTGTGGTAGAATGATTTCCACCTGTTTAAACTATGGGGAGTAGGGAGAGGAGCTATCAAGCTCAATCATTTTCAAAAAGACGGGATCATAGTCAAGCTACACAGGAAATGTTTTCGCATTTCATGGTAATGTTCACAACAATCACGACAGCAGAGTCATAAAATGAGGGAAAATGCTTTCCGTTCCGTTCAATTGTTGTTGTAAATACAAGCTCATAAAGGTAGATGGTAAGCATGTGTTCTTTTACGAAATCATCAGATATGTCATTGAGACTTTCAACTTGTTAACTTTTCATGCTTCACTGAACTCTGACGGAGAATTCGTAGGAAAGCTATGATTGATCTGAATTTGTCATGGATGGAATATTTTGTTCATATTGTTTAGACTAGTCTAGGTAAATGACTTTAGATGCTTTTGTCCTGGATTTTTGCAGACTTATGAAAAAGGTCTTTGTAGCCAATTTTATTAACAGTAATGTAGAAATAATCGGCTTTTTATCAGACAGAAATCATTCTCAATTCACTCTTATTTCTGCGGTATAATAAAGGCTTGCGATATCAATATGATGAATCATATAGATGGAATGATTTATGTCCATCTTTTTATCCCCTCTTCAATCAGTCTCACAGTAGAACGTCATGTCATGGATGGGATATTTTGTTCAAATTGTTTAGACTAGCAAGGGACTGTACATGCTTTTGTTCTGGATTTTGCAGACTTATGAAAAAGGTCTTTGTAGCCAATTTTATTAACAATAATGTAGAAATAATCGGCTTTTTATCAGACACAAATCAATCTCAATTCACTCTTATTTCTACGGTATAATAAAGGCTTGCGATATCAATATGATGAATCATATAGATGGAATGATTTATGTCCATCTTTTTATCCCTTCTTCAATCAGTCTCACAGTAGAACGTCAATGTCCAAGGTTGAAGATAAAGATTATATGTATTTTATTGTGGGACTTGTGAATAATTTTTGTAACTTCTTCAGTGGTTGATTTAAGGATAGGATAGGATAGGAATTCACACAACCTTATAAGGGTCGGGTCGATGGAAGTGACATAGATTACTCTATTAGCAAACGTCCTAGGAATGAATGTCGCTTTTATCGCTTTTATTTATTTGCAAATGAGTAAACGAGGAATGTTTTTTTGATGCGGAAAGGATAAAGATAATTGCAGTAATAATTAATGGAAAGAAGTGGCAAGGTCAATGATATAATATTGATAAGCAAAAGTCAAGAAAAAATTCCAAGAAAATCAGGAAATCATTTGGTCAAGTACTCCAATGACCTATTTATAGAAAGTTCACAGAGTTGGACGAAGCTGGTAAAAACGTTGAAAATGGGTGTTTGGCAACCGGAAACCTTTATGCTATTAAAATCATCCATTTGGTATTTAGCCTATAATGAATCTTTTTCTAAATTAGCTGTCACAAAATGGTCTCGCAGAATATCATTTGATGCAGTAATGCAACCCAACGAAATCTAAAATTCACAAGTAAAACTACCGACTTAATAAATGGGAATGAATCTGAAAACATTATGGAATATTTTATGCATTTACAGCGTCCTAGATTTCGTAATAAAATATTATATAAATGGATGAATTTTCACCGGAAGTAACTTTCACCACTCGTATTTTAGATAATATCTCTCGTTCTATTTATACTGGCTGGAGTGTTTATCAATACCTGTGAAGCTGATGTAACTTGACGAATTAATTTAGTATTAATTTCTGTTTAAAATTGCAATCTAACTGCAAAATACTCACAAAATTTTTACCTCCAGAGTATTTACGCAATACCACGGAATGTAACTCTGGAGCAAATAACTTTCTTCTACGAAGCCCTCAAAGAGTGCGGAATTGAAGAAGAAAATAGCATCCCATCTTCAGAATCGATATGTGGCTCTTTTAGTAAGGATAAAAAACTCAATTGCATCACAAATCACAACTCTAAATGTTATTGAATGAATGGATAAATTTTTATAGACTCTCGTGTCCTCCCATTCCTGATTATTTCGGGGGCATGCAATCTATTCCACCCGCTTTTATTCCAATCCCTTCCTACAAAACACTATAATGCATTATTATATGATGGGAAACATGAAAACAGAAAACCAAAAGTCAGTAGGAAGGTGTCCGCAGCCCTATTAATAATCACATTTGGGATGGTATTTGCAATAAGTTTTGGAATCATCGGCTTAATACAATACACTGATCCGAGAA
>JAHZMU010000072.1:0-10336 GCA_027743725.1 Rambutsinella grinnellia | reverse complement strand
TTTTACTCTGTTTATGTCCCTCTCAAAACCCTTTTTACACCAATAATTTGATGGGTGGGAATGTCAAGTTATGAAAATGGCAACAAATATTTCACGCTCACCTATATTTACGTTTCTCCCATTCTATTTTTTATAATGGGATTCGAAGAGGGCTTGAAGTGATCGGGTGAGAAATGGTTAGTTTCGGGGATAAAAAATAAGTATGGGCAGTTGAGGGAATCCTTGGAAATAAGTGGTTGATTTAACTGCCAGCAACAGTATTATCGGTTGTGTCCCATCCAAATCTCCTTCCAGATGCCCACCACACTACCAACAACCCACACTTCTTTCTCTGCCTCGTAAGCATTGGGATAAGAGAGAAGAAGAGAAATCGCAACATTTCCTTCGCAAGTCTCGGAGGGATTAAGAAGTGATATAAAAATATGATATGCTTTTTTACGAATTAGAGAACCTCTCCACTCCGCATATTAGATAATGTTTGATATAAGTCTAAACAAATATATGTGAAGATGAATAGTCAAGTCACGACTTGAGAGTCCCTGAAAGACTTGCAAGACTTTTCTCCCCGAGTTACACGAGCTCCAACCATAATAAATAAGTTGTGCTTTTAAACATAAAAAAAGTGGAATATGCTCGAATGTAAAAAAGGAAGGCATAAAAAATGACGATGATCCAATTCATTCATCTCACTCAATTTGGTAAATGTGATGGTGCAGTTAGAACAAGCCAGATGGTTTGTTTCCTTTCTCCTAGACAGTGGGCATAAGCTACACATGTCTTTCTTAACTATTTACATACGCAATTGCAGCACAAGTCAAGCAGAGGATCGATTTTGTGGGAGAAAACATGAGATTTCAAATTATATATTTTCTCCTTCTCTCAACTTTTCTCAAATGTTTTTTCTAGAAAAGTGATACCTCCAGATTATTAAAATCTGGAGGGCATTCACAACCTGAATTGTTTGAACGATAAAGGAAAACCGAGTAAGATTGTCAACTTTCTCCATTCACCTCTTATCTTCCCCAGTTTCCAGATTATTGCATGCCCTCCCTCCATTTAAAAAGATAAAAGCTTATCCTTAAACAAATATTGTTGTGCGGGAGCCAGATTTCCCTCCCATTATCTCTGGAAAACGCACAAGCTTAAGTGGGAAGAGGTAGTAGCCATTACTCATGTAAACCCAAGTAAACTTTGAGTGGGGCAATTGAACGAGTCTGGTCAGACTTTGGTTGGTTAGTTGGTCGTTCTCCTTTTTTGGCAGAGGAATGAGTGTACTCGACAAAAAATATTTCCTTTCTTACAACTACCATATGATGATAATAAAAGCAGCTGATGCTGAGTAAGAACTCACATTTTTTCCTCCTTCGCCCCATTTGCAAGACAAGGAGAAAGCTTTCACGCATGCAAAATTTATCTGTGGTAAAAATGCACCCGGACTTTTTTACAACACTCTATTTTCTCACATTTCACCAAACAAAATGCTCCCACTCATGATCATCATCATTACAAAACTGTCTACAAGACAACAAGCGATATAAGTTGGTGCATGAATGAGCAAACAAAAAGCGGGGTAGGGACAAACCGTATTTTTTTGCACATCTCCTCCCTCCCCTCTCCCTCCAAAGTGTTTCTATTTTGCGCAACAACCAAGGAGGAAAAATGATGACGTTGTAATACTAAGAAGGAGAGAGAATGGCCAGCTAACAATCTCCATTTCGGATTGTTATGGGAGAACTTATGTAGTTCTAGCATGTTTCCAACAGCCCACTCCTAAAGTGAAAGGGTAAAAGGGAAAGCAGTAAATAATTTGAACTCACGCATATCTCAACTATAAAACTATTGTTTTCATATTGTCTCCTCCACTACTGGATGGGTACATCAAATCCATTAAATTATGCATGCATATGGCAATATTTAGGGAAAGATTGTAGAGAAAAATATGCTTCTGAGCTTTTGTCGCATAATCTACTTATTCCATTTGAGTGTGTAGATGGTGAGTGAAGAAACACATTTTGAGCTAATTTTTTCTTCAATATTTCCCCTTTTGATTTCCCCCCTTGTCTCCCAACTTGGTTATTAAGGTTGGATAAAAATGGAGTGAGGAGAACCTCATCATCCTTTCCCCTTTCATGTATTATTCTGCAGGTGAGAATAAAGCGACTTAATTTTTTATACTTGAGGAAAGCCAAAGAAAAAAAGATGACAAGGTTGATCATGTTTCCTTGTTTTCATAGTGTATGATGATGATAAAGAGAGAAAAGTGGTGGTCCTTGTAAGAAATACATTATCCACCATCTTTTCATCATGATTATGATGCCTTAAGGCTTTAAGCTTGTTCGTGCTTTGGGATTCAAGAGTGAAAATGGAGTAGCATTATGTATGACTGGAGTAGCATTGTGTTTTATTGAGGGGAAAAGCGACATTTTGCAAATAAAATGTTGTAAGCACGAAAGACATTAACTTTTCTAAATTTATCGTATGAAATTAAAAAGCGCAATTAGAAATTTATATGAGAAAAGAGCTCACCACCACTTCCCGCTTTGTCTTGGTTGAACCTCCTTCGAATATAGCCGATCAGTCTTGAAGGACAAGAGAGGTCTTGACGTCTACCTTTGTTTATCTTCTTTTGCCGCGCGGGTCGCGAGTACAGATGACTTACGACGCTATACATTTCGTCTAGAAAGATAAAATTCAGTCTTTATTACAACCCAAAGATTAATAATTAGTTTGGATGGCAAACATTCATATCCAACTAGTATCAATTTTTAACTTTTATGCTACATTATACACCTTCAGACAGAAATCACTTTCTCGTATCGTAAAAGGCGCAAAACGCAATGCAGTAAAAGGCGGCTCACGTGTTGCAGCCATCGCACAAATCATTTCTCTTCCTTTCGCTGTGACATGAATTATTTTATTTTTATTGCAGGTACATCATCCCATCTTATAGTTGTTAGTGATAAGCCCGTGTAAGCTCCATTTTATTGCTCTCCTTTACTAAATCATCATAAGTAAAGCATTAATTGCTCCATTGTTGTTGAGTTGCATCATCTTACCCCATAAAACAACAAGTCCCTCGGGAAAACTTTTACAATTACAAAACAGATTTGTTTTTTCTTAATCACATCGCGACTAAAATGCATTGTAGAAAGATGTAAGATGACAAGGGTGAAATGGATGGGTGTGGAGAAAGCGGAAGTTGCGAAACAGTCTATTCCAACCACAGCAGAGCTTATGCGATACGAGCAACAGTGGGAAGTTGTCTTCGCCGGGAAGAGTAACACCAAAGTTATATATCATCATCAAGGAAGATAATGATAGTGGCAGTAATGCTATGAGTACATGTGAATGATGATGTTTAATACTGAGATTACTATCATCATTATTATTATTTTATATAGAAGAATATCCAAGCTGGATTCATATACTTGGACAAAAAAATGGTTAATGCAGAGCAATAAATTTTACCTCTTACGGATCCATGAACTTTTGTGCTTTCCTTTCTATTGTTTTTACAACTTGTTTGGGAAAGCCAGAGTTATAAGGTTGTCGGTTCATATTTTTTCTTTCTTTCTCTGTGAAAGGGTTTGGGTTCGTTGCTTTCTCAAAAGGGAGAGAAAAGTGGAGATAAAAAGTCTGTGTGCCAAAGTCACGGTAGGATTCATTGTGTGTGGACTGTGAGACGCAAAAATAAATAGGGTGAGTGACTCAATATTTTAAGTCGTCCATCTTCACATCTCTTTAAACAGTTTGCACACTGCTTAAGAAAAAAGATGATAAAGTGCATCAAGCTGGTTTTGGTGAAGAAGTGTGTCCAAACTTGGCTAAAATTCTCGAGTTGTAGTGACTGGATATTTCACAAAAAATGATGATGAAAAATAGGGTAAGAAAGGAACAGACGTTTTTCTAAGTTACTACACATTGTCCAAAAGTCCACATGCGTTTTTTATGTTGAGAAAGATGTAAATGGGGATGTAAGTAAAATGGAGAAAGAAATATGACAAGGAAGAGTGGCAGGATAAAGACATCAAGCCACAATCCCCTCAGTCAATAGTTTGAAAGGTGGTAAGAATTTGAGTCAAGAGAGGAATGAGACGAGCTCTGACTAGTTCACCAGGTTATGCCTTTGCCCTTTCTAGTCTCAATCATTACGGGGGATACATGATCCTTCTCCAGCGAAAAGATTTATGACAGGAACAAACACAAAGAAAATGCCTAAAGAGCTCAACAAGCGTTTCAAGCTCACTCGTACCCAAATGGGAAAACAAAAAGCAGGGATTTTTGTACGCATAGCTGTAGGCACATATTATGGCTATCATATTACAAAAGCATATCTCAACTCGAAAGCTCGAACAGGAGAAGAAGGAAGCAAGGAGAAAATCGGCAAGAAAATCGGTTCACCAAGAAGAGAATATGTCTCCATCACTCCAACAATTTTTCCGTCTTGACTGCCAACAAAAATTTCTCAATGCGGAAAAAGACGCATGAAATGAATACCAGTTTGACTGACTTTCTTGTGGGAGAGGGAAAATTGCGTCTTTTCAACTTTCCCTGAACTTAAAGTCTGCAGACCAATTTGTAGACGAATTTATGACAAGTCACAGTCACTCTTTTTTTTATCGCAGCTTTGCCTTCTACGCTTCATCTTCCGCATTACATTCATCATCCACAAACTCCAACCTCCCTCCTCCACTCTACTTCATTTGACTTACGGAAGCGAACCAACACACTTTATCCAACTCAACTACAGTATGATCGAAGTACATGGATTCCTTGGCAATATTTTTGGCGCCACAATTTACCCTTATAGGGGCTCAATTATATTGCAAAAATCACATTTCATTTTCACACCCTTCCCCAAAAAAACTTACCAACTTTTCCCTCTTACGCCAGATTAGGTTTCCTCCCAAGTTCCCTTATTGAAGTTCTGTCAAAGTATTTGCGGAGATCTTCAATAATACTCGTAATAGCTATGAAATAAAGGGACTTTAGTGATTAGCACGCGAGATTTTCTCTCCTTGTTATTTCTCTGCACTCCAGCATTTTATGAATCTGCCATAAAAATAGTTGGAAAGAGGAAAGTCTAGAGTTAATGCGAACAGCTATTCTCTCTCTCCCTAATGTCTTTTAGAGAGGAGGAGGTGTGAGCTTTGAAGCATTAAATTTTGGTATGAATAGAATCTAATATAGATTTTCTATCTAATTAGTAAATGAGCAAGTACATCCGAGTTTGACAATGCTGGAATGAGTTCACTTTCTAATTTGAATTATTAATCAGAAGGATTCCCATGAATAGAGGAAGAGTTGAGAGTGGCGTGGCAAACTCGACAAAGTTAAGAAATATTTTTTGCTAAACCTAAAAACTTACATTGTCCTTTATGGATGGGCAGGGAGAAAAAGAGNCTAATTTGAATTATTAATCAGAAGGATTCCCATGAATAGAGGAAGAGTTGAGAGTGGCGTGGCAAACTCGACAAAGTTAAGAAATATTTTTTGCTAAACCTAAAAACTTACATTGTCCTTTATGGATGGGCAGGGAGAAAAAGAGGCTGAAAAGTGGATCTCACAGTAGGAGCAAGTTGTCCTTGACGCCGGATAAATACCAGCTAAACTACCTTGTTGAAAGGAGTCATCATCAATTTCATCTTTAAAATATGACGGACACTTGGAGGACTTGCCTTATAATTTCAATGTCAAAAAGAGCCACAATCCCCAAACCTACAGACCTTTTACTTTGCTTTCTGGAGAAAAATATAAACTCTTGCAAGATTGAAGCTGTTCGCAAGGGAGCAGGGAAACTTTTGAATTCCTTCAATATAAAGAGAGGAGGAAAATGTTCAACTAGCACAAAACTTTTTTTATTGTTATTATAACTCCACTTGCTCTCCTGTAGAGTCAGATGAATGGAGAGTGTTTCCTTGTCTGATGTCACTTTGAAGAGAAAGTGTGAGTCTCCATAGGCAATTCCTTGAGCGTCTTCAGCTGTTCCCTTTCTCTTTGTTTGAGAGAATATATTTCTCCTTTCATTTCCTTATCTCTATCGCGATACAAAGGAAGAAGCGACACGCTAATTTTTTCCTGATGCGAAAAAGTCACCAAAGTCCTCCAAGAACAAAACACGTTTCAAATGTAATTTTACCAGAGCACTTGAATGTATTCGAATAAAAACAATATTATTCTCTACTTTTACAACTTCTTTCCGCAAGTTTACACATCAATTATTCCAAACTGCCTTGTGTACACTTTCAAGTCATTCATTCCGTGGGTTGGTTTTAGGTGAGATAAAAGGGATATCATTGCATCTATGTGTTCTTTTGCGCTTGTTGCTTTTTCAGTTTTGTCCCCACCCAATTCCCTTCCGCTCTCATTCAGAGGATGTGAGATGAAAGCCGCTTATCAAGGTATATATTTTTTTCGGTCATAATAATTAGTTATTTTTTGAAGGAGACACCGCCACAAACATATAATCTCTTGTCAGCTGGCTCCGAAACACATCAAATGACATGTTGTTTGTTCCGTTCTATTTAGGAAACTGTGAGAAGAAAGCCGTGCCGGAGTAGAAGTAACTAGACTTTCTTTCACACAGCTTATCTTTCATCCGCCACGTTGCTGGTTGCTGATAAATAGCCACTTTATTATTAATATCTGATGGTCCTGCCAAGAAAAAAGCTTCAGGTTGCCTTTCACTTTCTCTCTCTCTCTTTCCCTCGCTGTATATGATTCCAGTCGATATGAGAGTAGTTGGTGTGTCGCCAAACAAATTGTTCCGATGCTCTAACTATTTTTGCCAAGCTAGATGCACATGTGGATCCGGATGACTAAGCAAGGACTACTTCCTCCTCTTCCAAGAAAGCTGTGGGAGGAAAGTCTGTGGTGCGTGTATATCTCTTGGTTGAGAGAGAGAGAAGAGGAGAAATGATTTCACTGTCAATTTGTCAACCGTCACTCATTGTCAGTGAGTAAAAGCAGATGAATCCTGGAGGGGCCTTAAACCATCTCCTGCCAGCTCATCCGGGGGGAGTTTCGGAGTGGCAAAATCTCTCGTCCTTTCCTCTCCGCTCTCCGTCAGTAACTGTCGTTTAGCAAATGGTGACTGATAAACACCGAGTCACAATCAGTTCTCCATGTGCTTCTTTCCCCCTCACTTCATTGACTTGTCTCGAGTTCTTCTTTTTCCGCTGTAGTCCCATCAATTGCCACTTTTACACTTGGGCTAACTTCAAGCTCGCCACTATCTCAGGGTGAGGACAATGAGCTTCTGATGGGATGCCGTATCGGGATGATTTTAATGGCTTCCCTTCAGGACACAGTAACGATACTGGGATGGGAAACCGAAGAAGTGTAGTTTTCCCTATCTTTTCTACTCAACTCAATTTTTTACTTTCCCATTTCCCTTGTCATCTCTTTTATTACAGAGAAAAAACAATGGCGGCAAAGGAAGGAAAGTAAATCTATTTATGTTTCCTTGTTTCCTTCTTTTTACCCAATTTTTCTATTCTTTTTGATAGAAACAATATGAACCATGTGTCAACAGAGTCAACGAGAGAATAATAAAGTTTGCGAGAAAAAATGTGTATCTATGAGCTCTGCTTTGAAAGATCCCTTAGTCCTCTCTCTCAGCCTTCTAGCCTTACTCTGCTCCAGGATGCTGGTAAGCATCCTCTGGTCGTTCAGAGTCAGCATGAGGAAAACACTCTCCCTGGAACACTCTACTCGTTGTAGCGCAAAATCTCCTTCACTTTCACATCCAAAACTCTCACTCTCTTTCTACGTGGAGAAAACATTTACATTTTTATTTCCTCTTGTACACATTTTAAGGGGAGATGAAAGACTTTTGATTTCGCTATTCTCCTCTCGCTACTTAAAGTCGTAAACTTGACTCGGGGAATAAGCAGGAATCAAGAACCCTTTGTTTTATGTTGGGGTATATTTTCACGCTGTAACTGCCAATTTTCAGCAATGACAGTTTGTACTTTGTTGGCTAGCGATGGTGTTAGCTGTCGGCTTCATTTTCCAACTTTCCCCCAACATTTTATGGCTTGAGAGGAGCTGAGGTTGGGTAAAGCTTATATGATATTAAGATATCTGCTTTACAAAGGTGACCACTATATTTCTAGGAGCAATAAGCAATCACACGTGATGACGATGGCGTCCATAATTTAATAAATTATGCACATAATTTCAGAGAAATTGCAGAGAAATACGGACGGTGCAAATGACACGTATCATTCCCAATGTCAGGAGAGACCGCTTTAAAAACAGCGTCAACTCGGGTGATAAAACCAATGAAGCGTTTTACTGCAGTGGCGACTTTTTGAAAAGTTTTGAACGAAAAATTGTCGCCATAAAAAACCAATAACAACAACGCCATTTCAAAATTATCATCATTACTAGAAACATTATGGAAACGGTCAGTTTACAATATGAATGTGAGAAAGTGCTTCAACCTTCACATGACTTTATCCCAAGCATATTATTAGAAAAGTAGTTTACATTTTATTCTGCAAGGAAATTTAGCATGGAGTTGATTTCCCTTTCATTTCTAGGGAGTGAGGTTCAACGTGACAGAAATTTGTGATGATGATGATGCCCCATTCTTGTTTCGCTAATGAATGGATAAAGTGTAAGTCCGCAGCCTCGAAAGACCTTTACTCCACATATGTATGGATAGGGGAATGATCATGTTCCAAGATCACCTCATAAACAATGAGTTGAGGAGAGAGAGAAAAAACGCAACGCAAAATAATGTAATCCTTCCCCTATCATTATAGTCTACTCTTAAGAATTTCGTGTCTCACTATATGATTTCGCATTTTATATAAAGCATCTCTAGTAAATTGCAATTTTCTTTCGCAAGATTCATTTTTTTCATCTTAGCGAAATGAGAAGATTTGTCTTTTAAATGGAGCAGAATGCCTGAGCCTTTCACTATCAACTTTGAGTATACCTATGTTTAATGAAGCGATTACCCGTTTCCCTTTTTCCCAAGTAAATATTTAAACTTTTATGTTATTACTTTTGTATAGAGATTCGGTTTTTTATGAATTGGAAATAACTGATATGGAATGGGAAAATTTCTGTTTATTACTAAATAGATTTGTTGGGATTGCTGAACTTGTACTTTCCCAAAAAATATTTGAAGTATATGCATTTTTCCAGTTGACTTGTTCAAGATCCTTGAGTAGAGAGTTTGTGTTGACCGCAAAAGCTAAATATTGAATTCTACAACTCACTTTTCTCTCAACAACCCCACTCGTTTAAATTGAACATGAACTACTCATTCCGTCGACTTGCTCACCCATCCGGACCAACTTAAACTTGCAAAGATGGTGCGTGCCTTATGATTACAGTAATGACGACTATCAAAGCAATAACTGTGAGGATCACGACTTTCCCCACCCTTAAATATTATGATCTGTGTACAGTTTTTGGAAGTTAGTGAATATAAACCCAGAATACGTCTCGGGGCTCATGCATGATGAGAGAAATGGATGCATCCTGTGGTCCAACGTAATTCTCAAGATGATGACTTGAAACTCAGTCCATACTTCACTTAAGCTTCGTTGCCCTCACCAAAGTCGAGTGTGGAATGACTACACAAAAGATTTTCGGCCTCACTGCCACTTTTTACAGTCACTATCATTCTTCCATTTTGCAAGAGTAGGAGTTTCTACTCACTTGGGGTAACCACACAAGGGTCTGATCCTGATCATGATGAGTTTTCAAAAAAAGATTTTCATCTCATGTGCAATTCGAGGGTGAGCAAATGGACAGAGGGAATAATACAAAGACTATAAAGTTTCCTCGTGCTTTCCATCTACTTTATTTAATCATTCATAAGAGTAATCGCGTATCTTGGAGAAAGGCCCTATCGCTTTTGAATGATTGTTTTCCGGCTTGTAAGCAAATAATTAATGGGAGTGGATGTAACATGATATGTGTCTAACGGATTAATGAGTAGATATATTCGTTCCAGCTTGATCACTTTTTGTTCGCATTTTGCATGAGGAATTGTGTATTTGGAAACTTGTGAAAATGTAAAACGACAAAGGCGAATTGATATTTGGATGATGGAGTAATAATAATGCTAAAATCCTGTAAAATTAGACATGTTTCCAGTCCCGATTAAAGCTAAAATAATCATGTATTTTGAAAGATGCCAAGCTAACAAAAGGGTAACTTTGTGAACACTTTTGATGATATAGTAAAAGCTTTTCACTTACAAACTCGGTTAATTTTATGCAATTTATTCCATTTTTTTACATCGAATTCCACGATGATTTTATTCAAAATCGAACCATTCCATCCACTCCTAATGGAATTTGTATTAATAAAG
>JAHZMU010000071.1:0-11581 GCA_027743725.1 Rambutsinella grinnellia | reverse complement strand
AAAAAGTTTTATAAAGAATAAAGTGGGAAGGAGGATGAAATGCACTGAAAGATTTATCAGCACTTTGATAGCTTCCATTAGTCTTATTGGAAAACTATTTAGTTTCTTATTAGAAATGCTCAACTAAATGGGATACAATGTGAGAGTGGAGAAGAGTGGAAATTCCAAAGGTTAATATTTAAATGGGAAGAGAAGGAGATGATTGTCTGAGTAGTTATGAAAAGGGGTAGATTCCTTTTTATACTCGTATAAAAAATATTACTTCCAATAATATTAAGTTTAATTTCCGGTAAAATATGAGTAGGTCTCGAAGCACTTTTTTTGTTTTCTATTAGTTTTTTTGTTGTTGTTTCGAGTACGTATTATTTCCTTATTGACTCGGACGGTTGCCAATGCACTCTTTGCTCTTGTATTTCTACATGATTTTTTCTCTCTAGAAAAAAAGAAAAGTTTAATGACAAAAAAAGAGAGAAATAATAAGGACAGAAAAGCCGAGAATAAAAAGGATAAATGATGGAATACCGGATGGAAGTACTCGATCAATTTTTTTCCCTTGTCCATTCAACCAGAAATTATTAATAAGTCAATGAAATAATTTATAATGGTTGTTGGTCCAGAACCTTTATGAGGTTGACATAACTGGAGTGAGAAGAGCAGTGGAGCTTGGATGGAAAAGGGTTTGCTCCTTTTATGCAAAGAAATAGATCGGAAATATAATATGGAATATAGAAAAGAACCCATCCAACAAAAATATCAACAAATTATGATAATCAAATTTACTCAAATCATGTTCAGTTTGTTCACAAGATTCATACTTTGACTATCAATACGAAATCATACTATTATGGGAGTTAATTCACTTGTTGGGAAAAGGTTTTTGGTTTGAGTAATCTTTCTAAATGGGAATTAGAGGAAACGAGTACGGATATACTTATCCTTTAGAAATATCTGGAGCGCCTCATGCTCCTTTTGCAGAGGTTTTTTCATCCACAACAACATTTCCTTCTTTGGATCGCTCGTAGTTTACTCATCTCTGTACGACGAACGAGAAGTAAAAGGGCAGTCCGAAAGGAAACGTACCTGTCCATCGAATAGAGTACGGATATACTTATCCTTTAGAAATATCTGGAGCGCCTCATGCTCCTTTTGCAGAGGTTTTTTCATCCACAACAACATTTCCTTCTTTGGATTGCTCGTAGTTTACTCATCTTTGTACGACGAACGAGAAGCAAAAGGGCAGTCCGAAAGGAAACCTACCTGACTATCGAATAGAGGTTTTTAAGATTTGAAATATATTCCATAGTATCGTTTACGGACAGGTAAGAAAAGTGCAAGTGGTTATTTTTCAAGGGGAAACAAAGTAACCTTATTGGCTTCAAGAAAATAGGTATCCCGGAGGGCAGTGCCGCAGTCGGAGCTACAAGATTGACTTTTCTACCTGTACACGAAGGTGAACGGGGTGGATGTGGCCATTTATTGTTACAAATTTGTAAGTGGAGGCCAAAAGGGGAATGGAGGGAGTGCGGGTGTACATCCACTTGATTACGTTACACGGTGGAGTTGAAGGAAACAAAGCACTGCGCATATCATCTCTAACTGAACAAAAGGAATTGTGGAGATGAGCATGATAGTGTAGCGTGTGGAACGCACTTGCCACAAGAACTACAATAGGCTCGTTTGGCGGATGATGCTACTCTTGCTGTGTGTAGCAAGACGGTTCTCGAATTATCGTTTCTCCGTCGACGCAGAGTGTTAGTGGGATGGGTATTGTTCCTCATATGACAATAGCTTTTGTTCCTCCACACTCGAGCGAGGATTGGTTCGTGTCCTCCTATCTCTTTCCTCACGAGCTGCAACTTCCACCACGCATTGGCTGTTGGCCTTTCCTCCAAACGCTATTTTCTATCTTTTCCCTAGGAAAAGAAAGTCGACTGGGGCAGGACTCTTTCCTCTTTCCCTATGCAGTCCTACACGACGACTTTCTCTGTTGATGATACCTTTTCCTATGCTCAAGTCATTATCATCATGATTATTACCAATATTACACGTTCTTTATTCTCCCATGGATTTTTTTTGCATAGTCATCTTGCTCATCATTAGTTGAGCTTGTTGTCAAACGACTTGTTATAATGATAAAGGAACGGTCCTCGCCGTTTTTTTTAAACGGGAAAAATTGTCATCTCATCATATTCTCAAACGAGTCATCATTATCACTTTTTTAGTTCAGTGTACTGTGATGACTGGTGGTGTGGTGTCAACAAACGACACCATGTCAACTTGATGATAGGCTAATGATAACTTTACTAATGTCCTGATTACTCTTCCCTCTTAGCAGAGGTGGACTAGCAACTTTTCTCCTATTGTTGGCCGCTACGATGACAAACATTTTTCAAGCAGAAATAAAAATCATTCCGTCGCTGGTTAAAATTGAGTTGTAATTATTGCAAACTTTGTTAAATAAGAGGGGTTAACGTTTGCATATTTTTACTTGTAACAATTTACCGAATATTTTACAGCATAATTGTCATTGTCAATCTGGTCACAAGTATTGTTCCTCAATTTCCCCATTGTCCCGTTGAAGAAAGGAAATAAGCAGTTTCATCCCGACGACTGTCTTCTGCTCAAAGTACCTTTCTTAAGATTTATTTTTAGCTCCTGTGATCTCGTCTCTGATGATGCAAATCCATTGTTGTCATCTGGTATTTCTGGTGTGATAAAAAGAGAGAGATTGTTAGAGAGAGAGAGGCTATTGTATGAGATATTTTTAAAGACTTGCGGGAGAATCGTAATGCGTTTTTTATGCATAACGAATTACATGGTTAGTAAAGTATGGAAAGGGAATGAGGATATATATAATGGTATATAATTCGTTCTAAAGTGTACAATCTTCCCCCTTAAGATCGAGCAGGTAAGAAGTAATGGATTTTTTTTATGTTTGCTTCTGATCTGCTGGTCTTTTGTTGTCATTTTATATTATCATATCATATCATGGCGCATAAGGGAATTCTTTTGCTCTTTCTCTGCGCTTTTTTTTAAGCAGGGAAGAAAAAAGGATGTGAAAAGAATGATATGAAATCTTTTGAAATTATTATTTGAGGCAGAGACACATTGTCAGGGAGAAAAAGAGGACCAACCTTATTGTTCCATTCTCCGGTCTGTGCAGTCTCCTTTTGTATCTGATCGAAGAGAAGAATAGTTTGAGAGAGAGAGAAAAAACTGAGGGAATTATTATCTCGAAATGAGTTCTCCTCCCGGTAGCAGTAGTGGAGTGTTAAAGGACAATAATGGATTTGTTTGATGATGATTCCCATGCTGATGATTATTTTGATGCTGGGAAATTACATGTTCTCTCTGTCCATCCATCCGTCGCACCCAGCACATCTTTCATAATAATATTTTCTATTCTCTCCTCTGTCTCTCGTCTTAAAGGGGAGAGTTTTTAGAAGAAGAGTAAATACAGACAAGACCAAAACTAGAATAAAACTGGGAGAGAAAAAGAAGGGGAGTGAAAAAAGAAGACTTGAAGGGATCGTTTTTTTCCATCTCGTCCTACAACTTCCAGATATGACTGAATTTGGCGATTCTGAACAATGGAATGTATTGTTGGAGAATAAAGTGAAGCAAATGTGAGAAAAGCGTTATTTCAAAGTGGTCCCGTTTCTCTCTCTCTTGTTTTCTTACACAACAGAGCACTTTTCCCAACAGTGGCAGTTACTGGTTGTTGGAGAGCTTAATTATTCTCAGATGGAGAGTATCGTATCTGTACCATCATCGCTACAGTATCCCATCCATTCTCAAAATTCTTCCCTAAAAATAGGTTGCCTAACTAATGTTTTGTTTCTCGAGTATTGTCTGAAGGGAACAACCTTTAGAGTGAAGAAGGGCCTTAGAAAAATACAAAATATATCTTTCCGCATCAAGACATGTTTCAATTTTTTCCAGTTCCAACGCTCCCGTCTGATGATCATTATTATTGTGATGATGAGAGACAAGACTGGAACCCAAGATACTTATGGGAAGGAAGGAAAACTTATACCACGTCTGTTTCTTCGTTCGTTACACTTTTCACGGAGGAGAAAATCCACTATAAATAATACGGATTGATGATGGATGAGGACAATGATATTGTTATTTTTATTGTTGCTGGGTGGACTTTTGAACATGGGAAATGCTCACTGTTTTCCCATTACAATTTTAAACCGGTAGAATATTTCTTTTTCACATTTTCCTGCTCCAATTTCCATTTATATTTGAATCCTGATTTATTCTTGTGTCTTGAATGGAATTTCAATACTTTTTCTCTCTCTCGCACCTTCTCTTCTACAATTGAAAGTCCGCCCATGCAAAATTGGATGCATTGCAAAAATAGCATTTTATGCATAGGTGATACGATATACGGGTGCAGTGCACTTGACTTTCTCATGCCACTTTTCATTCCATTTCTTTAAATCCATTCTGTCAGATTTTTGAAGTTTGGAGTTTCCACTGATGTGAAAAATCTGTAAGTTGATATTAAGCTCAAAGCGTCCAAATCCATATGTCTGCTTATAAATGTATTCAGTGCTCTTATTTTTTGCATTGAGTGGGAAAATGAGTTTAGAAAATAGAAGAAATAAGAGGAGTGCTGGTGCATCCGTATATATTTGTGCTAAAAGATTATAGGAAATTTCTCATAAAAAGTGCATCTCGCTTCCTATTTCATCTTCGAAGATGAATATAAGAAAATTAGTGCATCTCACACGAGAAGGTTTCGACTTTTGAGAAATGTGTGACGGTAAATATGAGAATATTCAAGCTTTTATATTAACAGATGAATGGCAAAGTAGTCTTCATCTAGAAGAGATTTCTTAAAAAAGATACGAGCATGATCATTATTGGGATTGCTTATACATTTATTATCCGAACGCTTATACATTTGAATCAACTTTACTGACAGCTTCTTCAAAACCGTCTACTTCGTAGCACCGACTCTCTTACGGTTACTATCTGTGAGCTGTCCTCAAACTCAAAACCAGTTAACTTTCCACACTTGATAAATATTTAGTTTGAAATTTTATTGTGCTTATGAAAGTGCGTTTTGTTGTATTATCTCTTCTCTTCCCAGAGAAATAGTCTAGTTTTTTTTTGAATAAATTTTATTGTGCTTATGAAAGTGCGTTTTGTTGTATTATCTCTTCTCTTCCCAGAGAAATAGTCAAGTTTTTTGAAAATTTATAAGCAAAATTATTACACACAAAAGCATCTAAAAAAGTATTATTTTCCTAGTGAAAAACTGGCACTTTGCCATCTCCATTTGGAGCGAGCAGAAGAGATATGTGAAGAAACATTTTACTTCAATTCCGTATTCCACATTACCCCAAATAGTGAGAGAGTGTATCTCTGAAAAAATAAAGTGTTAAAGTGAAAAATTTACATATTCTTTACAGAATTGAGGTGTTTAAAGGTTTTTTTCTGTGGCAAGTGCCGTTTAGAGAAATTAGACTAAAGCATATCAATTAATATTTTGTCCACATGTAGATACTCTGACCGGGTAAGGTAGAAGCGTATCACAATCACTTTTCTTATTTTGCCTTCGTTGCGTGCCACTGGCTGGTTAACATTTGGAAGAAGAAGCTTGAAGCAACTCATCTTAGCAAAGTGTATCTAACTCGCGACGTATTTTCGAGTTGGAGCATTGCCGTCCTCCAACAAAAAAGCCCACATTGTACATTGTGCTCGCTGGAACTACTATAGAAGAGAATGAACATTATGGTTTGCAACTGGGTTGACTGTCAGTCGAGCCATACGAAGGGAAGAGCAGCGGAGGACTCTCCTCACACACAACACAAGTATTATCAAGGAAAGAAAGGAGTCTACGGAGAAAATGCCCTAGTTGCCCCGGTACGGGAACAACGTGTAATTGTGAAGCTGATAATTACTAAAGTGAATTGAATTATTGTGCTTTTTGAATTGAAACGTGCCAAGTATTTCATTTAAATCGTTTCTCCAGTTTTTTTTTACAATACAATCAGTGTTTTTCACAGTGCTTTTAAGTTTGAAAGGATTCTAAAGGTTGTCCAGTTAAACTAACAATTATTGAAACAGGTAGTTATACGAAATATGAGACCAGATCATCCTCGGCTTTTCAATAACAAGGAATGCAGGTAATAACCACTTTAAAAATTTCTTCTAATGCTTCTTCTTCTTCTATAGTTTTTAGCATGAAAGCTTCTGTAAATATATGCATAGTGAAGCGTCAGTTTCCAAAGCGTTTCAAAGTTGAGTCGTCATGAAGGTTGTGATTTTGGCAAGAAACAATTATAGTTAGATGACCCTGGCAATTGTTCTTATCACTAAAATCGGGTAACAACGAACCCTACCAATTGAGCCAATTAAAGGTGTTTAGCATACTGCCGGAAGGGATGCCTCTCTGCTTAGTTATACGAGGACAATGTGCCCAAAGAGGAATGTAAATTTTTTCCTTAATTGAAAGAAAAAACGTTTCACAACGTCATCGATAAATTTAACTAATTTAACGTGAACAACATGACTTGTTTTTAACCTTTTGCAGAATATTTTTTTCCCTACATGTTTTCATTTGTTTGTGAGCAGAAAGTCAGAGTTGTCGTAAAGCCTTCTTTTCTTGACGAAATTATAATAATTATAAGAAATAATGTGATGATAACAAAAAGAGTGTTGGTCGTCTGCCCGGCGTCGAGAGGGAAGATGACAAGAGTGATATGCATGTAAAATCACTTATCACTTTCTNAGTGTTGGTCGTCTGCCCGGCGTCGAGAGGGAAGATGACAAGAGTGATATGCATGTAAAATCACTTATCACTTTCTTCCCTTCTTATGTTTCCCTCTCTATATGAGAAGATAAGACTTCCAAAAAAAATATATGCCACAGCATGCAATAATATAATTGTTAGTCGGACAGTCACAGTCCTTTTAATATAACTCATGCTTTAGCTAAACAGACCATCATCATTACAAATGACATTATTATTTTGCTTTTAAAAGATTTCTCCTCTCTCCACACAAAAAAAACTCTGGTTGTGTTGTGTTCAGCCAAAACAAGGAGAGATAACTAGTAGGTTTCTCATGGAATATTTCTCTTTTGTTGGAATATATGATTATTATCAAGAGAATAAAAAAGTGGGTGCTTTTCTTTCCCCTTTTTGTTCTTTTTGTTGTTGTTTTGGAAATGTTTTTGGGAGATGTGGTGGTAGTTTATTTTATCATTCACTTGTTTCCTCCTCTCTTGATGAAGAGAGAGGACAACAATTGAAATTGTTAAGTGGAGGAGAGAAGTCTGAGAAAAGGAGAATGGGTAGAGAGAGGAGGAGTATTCACTTGTTTCCTCCTCTCTTGATGAAGAGAGAGGACAACAATTGAAATTGTTAAGTGGAGGAGAGAAGTCTGAGAAAAGGAGAATGGGTAGAGAGAGAGGAGGAGAAAATAATTTTATTTATCTTTCTAGATTTTTATCAATATCCTCATTACTATTATTTACCCTCAGTCTCATCAAGAGAACAAGGGGAATGGGAAAGTACGCTTTAATGATGGTGGTTAAGAGGAAGTAGAGAGAGCAAGGTAGTTCCTCCTCTTGTGCATCGTTGCTCTTATTAAAAGCCATTATTATCTCCTTTCTCTCAATCAGTTACAAAACAGCGAATAAACAAGAGCCTCATCAGATTTCCATTTTCTTTCGAGAGTCTAACTTGTTCAATGTTTGGGTTGGGAAATGTGTTGTTTTCTTCAGGTTTTTATTCAATACAGTCGTCGTCCTCATCAAGTACTTTGTCAAGAGTTTTGGGAAAAAATAGACGTATTTTGTAGAACATGAGCAGACGTAGAATTTGATTATTTCATTTTTAAAATACAAATTATCAGTATTTTGCATAAAATAATGATTGTGGTTTTGCCATCGCATGCAAATATTCTTTTTGATATTTTATCTCTCTTAAACGGAAGCTGTAGCATTGTAAAACTTTGATATTGCTACGTTCGTTTCAATATTAAAATTGTGAAAAGGTACAATCTTGTGCCATCCCTCACATGTGTTAGAACTGCCATATGCATTAAATAATTTTATTGTTCCTCTGCCTCTGCACAAGAAACGTTTCATTGTCCAGCTAATAACAATAGAGTTTAAAAAATCTGGCGAGTTTAGTAAGAAATGCATATGGGGATTATTACCACACCTTCTACCCTCTTCTCTTAATGCTTAGGGTAGAAAGACATGTGGAGAAAACCTTTTTATATCTTATTTCCACATGAAGAACTCAATTTCGAAATGTATTATTTATCTATTATCAAAATAAAAGATATTTTTGTAACCATTAAGGAAATGTGCAGGAGCACCTCCAAATTTTTTTTTACTATCCATTCAATTGGACACATGGAGGCGAGTTGAGAAAAAGGGTATTGCGTTTTCAATTTCTCCATTAGCTCAACCATGCCATTTTTTTATTCGTTCCCATTCAATGACAAGATTCACTACCATCATAAGCCGATCAGATCCTTGATAACCTTCATAATAGTCGCACTTATTAGTTGTCATTCGAGGCAGGCCAGAAGGGAGGTAATAATACATTTGTTTAAACAAGAGAATAGCTTTGTCTTTCATATCAGGGTTGATGATCACTTCTATTTCATGTCTTGCAGCAAAAACAAATTCAATCATATTTTATCCTCTTCTGTTTTATCTCTTTCCTTCCATCGATATAAATCCACTAAGACTGTGTCCTTTCTCCCTCTCTGTTAGCTTAAGAATATAATAAAAAAATGGCTTTATCATCACAAAGAAATGTATTGTTTTTCATTTAGAATTTTTACGATTGTAAAGAAGACCTTTATCAGAGGATGATGATGATGAGGATATCCTTTCTGAATTGTTTTGTCTTTCTAGAGAGAGAGAGAGAAAAAAAATACATTCTTGAAATAAACTTTTTATTTTGCTACACGAAGAGAGAAAACTGTTTCAAATTGATTTCAACCAGAAGGGAATTATTATAATGTTAAAAAGTATAGAAAATAGATTTCCGTTTGGGTTCCTCCTTCCCTTGTTGGTAAGACGAGTAGGTAATATCTGTCTACCTTCGGAACAAGAAGAATAAGACGTTTCGAGAGAGAGAATAATAGCTTTTTAAGAAAATTGGTACAATATGCTCAAAGTTTTACTACTGGGCTCAATGAATCCTGACAAGAGAATAGAACACATGTGCACTCTCTTCTCTTGTCCTATCTCCTCACACAAACTTTTATTCTTGTAAATAAATACTTTAGTCCTTTCTTTACAAAATGGATTGTTTGACGTGATTCTAATGAAGGAGAGAATAATAAAACTTGTTGTCTCCCACTTTTTTTCTTTCTGGGGCGTATTTTTTATTACTTTTAAAGAGGAAGTTGTAACAATTCAAGTGTAATTATAACTTGTTCATTATTTAAATCTTTCAAACCCTTTCAAGTAATTTTAGAGTTGTATTTTTTTAGACCTGCTAATTGATAAGTCATTTTGTGATGACCACCACATTAGACTTTAGGCATTCATTCAAAAAGAGTAGAAAGGGATTATAATTCTAAACTTGTAAAAGAATGAAGAAGCTCTGACGACTTTGCCCTAATCTCGTTTTTATGTGGCCATGAACCACGCGGATAAGGGATTATTGATGACTCAGAATAAGTAAAGGCGAGAATTAGGAATAGCGTAGTCGCCAAAGAAGTATGGGCTTAGCTTTTAGGAAATGGACTAGTTATAAACTTGTCCTTTGGGAGGAGAATGCTTGTCATTGAAGACAATAAGTTGCGAAATGAGCTCATTCGGTTTTTCACAATTGAAACTAGTAAGTTAGATGAAGTGTGCTTGTAGATCAGTTTCATTCCTTTGGGGTAAGAGTAAACTGATTGTAGCAGTAGTTGCGTCTTTCATTGTTATTATTAGTTAGGTGATGACAGATATGATCGTCTTAAAGTAAAGGAGCAGCTGCATCACCCAATGTGACGACTTAAGAGGATTTCGTTCCTATTGCTATTATTCTTTGAATATTTCATCATACTTTTTTATGTTATTTTAGGAATGGTGTGAGAGAGAATGAAGAATGGTGTGATGCACGATTATAATAAAAGGAAATGGATGTGTAGCTATAAAATGCGCTGATGGAAAGGAATATCTTGACAGATACAATTAATGAGATTAGCACTCTCAACGATTTTTTTATCCGGGGTTATTGTTGTTGGAAGAGGTTTTGTTGTCAACTTTTGCTAGTGAGCATGCATAATAATCATGTTTGTCATCAAGTTCCTATTTACTTTAGTTTTCCATCCTTTCTTCGTTGGAATTGTGAGAGAAGAGGAGACACACATGTAGCTATAAAAACAATGGAGGGATAAAGACATTTATTTCACTGCGTAGGAGTCTCTAGACAAAGTGCGAACGTAGACTGTGATGAGAATGAAGAACGCAAATGTTTGACAGTGAAATTGATAGTAAATGTTACCTTAAGGGCTCGTAAGAAACCTCGTAGTAATTTTTAGTGTTTCCCTAAATCTGTTCTTGGAGCAACTGTGTACACAATCAGGGACAGAGAGGAAACTTGTGAATTCTTTTCTGAAATGTGTGAAAACAATTGAGTTTGGGAAACATTGTGCTTGTCTCAACATGTTAGAATGGAGAAGGATATGAAGAAGAGGAATGACTTGAGAAAAAGAAAATAGGAGCTTGTTCTAATGATACTCTTCTGGGGTATTGTCGTGGCATTAACTTTATTTATTATTTCTTTAAAGCTTGAAACAAAACGTCGTTTATTTCTTCTCTCCTCTTTCCACTGTCATCATGATGGTTATTGGAGNGTTAGAATGGAGAAGGATATGAAGAAGAGGAATGACTTGAGGAAAAGAAAATAGGAGCTTGTTCTAATGATACTCTTCTGGGGTATTGTCGTGGCATTAACTTTATTTATTATTTCTTTAAAGCTTGAAACAAAACGTCGTTTATTTCTTCTCTCCTCTTTCCACTGTCATCATGATGGTTATTGGAGCGCTCAAGTCTTAAACTACCTCAGTCAAAGTTATATGAGACTACTTAAAGAGGAGACGAGTTGAAACTAATTTTGTGGAATAACCAGAGAGAGAGAAAGAGCTTTACATGCTCTAAACAAGTAGTAAAATAGAGAAAAAGCAGAAGACAAAGTGTATTGTATACAAAAAGTTAAGTGGAGATATATGCGCCATTTCTTATAAGAGAATTGGCTATTTATGCGTGCGCTTATTTGGCTAGATCCCGTTCTCTCTACATCATCATCGCTCAACAACAACCATTCTCAAATTGAAAGGATGAAAGTTGGAGAGAAAAATAAATCTTTTTGCAAAAGGCACAAAACAAAATTAAAATTAGAGAAGGAAAGAAAAGAAAAGGCTAAATGGAGGTTGTCTTATATGCGCTTCTTCACCCATCTTTACAGACTTAATACGCAGTCGTTTTTTTCTCTCTCGTCCTCGTCGTCGGTTTTGTTTGTCTGCACTCATTCATTTAACTAGTCTCTCTTTTGAATTTAGAGAGAGGATTGAATCTTTTTTCTCGTGTTGAAACGTCCTTTCGT
>JAHZMU010000070.1:0-12978 GCA_027743725.1 Rambutsinella grinnellia | reverse complement strand
TTCTAGTTGACCTTCTGGGAATAGTTTGAAATGGAGCGCACAACTTTAGACAAAGTTTATGGGAGGGCGTAGAGAGAGAAAATGCGTAGAGCAAAAACTTTTTTTTAATACAATTCCGTTTATTTGACATTCGTAAAGTGGGAGTTATTTATGTATTTTTGGTGCTACAAGAAAAGATAATGAAAGAAATAAGAACAAGCGTATAATCTAACTTTAACTATTACCATTTATCTCAACTCCGTGCTCGGAGGAGAAAACAAAAATATTTATTGTACAGTATTTAAATTAAGTTTAAGATATTAGAACAAGTGTATAATCTAACTTTAACTATTACCATTTATCTCAACTCCGTGCTCGGAGGAGAAAACAAAAATATTTATTGTACAGTATTTAAATTAAGTTTAAGATATATGTGGTCTACTTCCGGTTTTAATGGCTACTTGGATTATTCTTATATGAAGGTCTATAAGATTATATTTAATTGGATTCATTTCGAATATGGAAAGAAGCTGGATCAACATCGGGCCTTTTCAGCTGTTGGAAATAAACAGGAAGTGTCTATATGATCCTATTGTATTACATTTATTTGATACAATTTATTATAGAGAAGATATACGAGTTCTTTACTTCTTCCTCGTCATTAAATTTTTTGGGGAGTGCTCCTCATGACTTTTCAGAATAAAAATGTATGAAAAAAAGCAAGTTTTTTCTCTTTCACTAGCTTATCATTAGCCGGCTTTCGACATGTTTTCTTATGACTTTGCACCAACTCGCGAAGCGGAAGTGCAGATGCCTAAAAAGTTGTTAAACAGAGCATTGCGATATACAGAGCTTCGCCTTAATCTCTTCTTGGCATTGACTTATTATATGGGAGCATCTTACGCCAATTTAATTAAAGTTTTTTAAGAGAATGACAAGCAAGAATGGTGGGAGGAAGAAGTGAAATGCGAAAATCATGACGAAATCCATGTCGTTTATGTCTTCACGATGAATTAATAGAAAGCAGTGAAATTTAAGTGAGGGGCGAAGTGAAAATCTATAAAATGGGTCAAGCCTTTTGCATTTCCCTTACACGACTTTACTCTTAAAAGTGGAGCGTTGGTCCATATCCGATCTGTAGGATTTTTTAGGAGGAAAAAACGAAATAAATAATCTTCAGATCCCATTCCATCCTGTCATCTTATGCTTTGAAGAGAGAAAAGCTCGGGCTTTTATTGCACGAGCTCCGCATATAACTTTTAATTTGAACGGTGGCCAAAACGGGAAGAAATATTAAGCATAATAGTTTTTTACTAGTGAAAAGTTTGCTTTTTACTTTCGTCCCATTTCCCCAGCCGTTTTACAAACTACCTTTTGTTATCACGCTTTTTTCATTCCAGAGAGAATTTTTTCCAGCTTTTTACAGTCTAGACGTAAACGCGAAGGGAATTGTTTTTCAAGTCATTTTAATGCACATCACATATTCCATATTTTTGTGGTTACTGCTATTCCGGAAAAACTTAATAGGTAATGATTTTCGCAATTCGAGGAAATTCTTAAGACGTTTATGAAGCCTTCCGTAATAAAACAGCGACTTACTTATTCTCGAGTGATATTCTCGTAAAAGCGCTACCGGCACCGTTTATGACTTAAATCTGATTATTGTGGGGACATGGAAAAATTCTGCTTTGTCTTTAGATGACCTTCAACCGGACACCAAATAGCAGAAGTCTATTTGTTTAGGTTGGAAATGATAACAGGTGCAGGTAAGCTGAAAGCATTCGTATGTTGATGTTTGCTTTCCCCTTCTCCAAATTACTCTGAAACATAACATTTGTGAATCGATTCTTGCAAAAACAGAGATTAAAGCAATACGTGCCACCTTTATTTCACCGAAAGGTGGATGTACTCATTTAGCTCGGGTTTACTGACTTATTTTATACCTGCACCGCATTCACATTTGTTTCACGCACATATGAAAGTGACGTTTTCACTGCAAGAAGCGTTATAAAACCACATATTTAATATTACAGAGACCAACTTATCACATAATTTAAAAGCGGAGAGATAACTCGGTAGAAATAGTACTTTTATGTAGCATTTTATACTCAAATCATTCTATTTTGGATAAAAGTAAGCCAATTTTTTGAACTATAGATGCTATTATTATGATGGAGTTGTTGGCCTTCCGCATCGTTTCCTTTGGAATTGAATGGTGCCAATAGATTGTCAAAAATGGGGTTTCATCTCTCCCCATTTTCTTTCTAGACACGAAAAGCTTTTTTCATTGAAGAGTCACTCCGCTCTCCTTCCGGTTTTCTCCCCTTTTGATTCTCTCCAAAGGTTATATAGACCATCACTGATGTGATCATCGTGACCATCTCATCCGTACATAAATGAAGCGCGCAAATTACTACTGGGATGGAAGACTAAAGGAGAGAAATCGGGAATTGGAGTGGAGAGTTGAGAGAAAAATTGACAATATTAAGCCTCTCTAAAGAAGACCATTACTATCTTTAGATGGGCTAGTGTACACACATTTTTGCTAGAAAAACTTTCTCTAATGGAGAAACCATTGGTGTGACATCCTCCCCATATATCTCACTACATCCGTTACGAAATGACTATCAGCTTGTCAAATTTTATCCGTTTTTTCCACATTAAATAAGTAAAAAAGACTATTCGCCTATGCACTTGCTATTTCTCTGCAACATCAAAACCTTTCACGATTATTATTATTGCGAACTCAATTATTTCAAATATAATAGCAATAACCATCCCATGTACAATATTAAATTACAAGGGAGAAAGTGGGAGGGTAAAAGGAAGATAAACAAACGTTAATCTGAGCAAAGAGTCAAGAACAATGACATCGACCATATTGAACCTGCCTTAATGGCTGAGCACGAAATGAGAGCAGTTTTCCCCGGAAAAAGATAAAAACTTCAGCTTTATTACATTCCCTTCAGGTCACCTTCATGAAAACATTGTCACTTGCTTGCAATAATTGGGATAATTCATTTCCTCTTTCACAACTTGTAAGGGATGATGATAATGATAGTAAATATTTACTGTATAAAAATATGGTCATAAATCCACTTTGGAAGAGGTCAACGGAATCACTCTTTTCCTTATTCTGTATTTTATGATATTCCTAAAACCTACAGTTTTATGCCGAAACATAAATTACGCACTTTATCATTTCCTGTAATGGTTAGGGTGAAAGTGCTTTCACCAGCCTCTGTTTATGGATGAGATTATGACCGCAGATGGATTTTGTTTTTGATGGACATTTAGCCATATTTGCAAAAGCACTGTTTATTTGGCAGAGAATCAAATTAGCAAATTACTTTCGCTTGATATACAAAAGTATCCAATCAAGATACAGGAGCAGTTATGGCATGAGGAAGAAGAACGGGATAGAAATGGTTGTTACTCGTTCTGGTTGTAACTATTAGTACGAGTATCTCTCTTTTCATAGTGTGCATTCTAAAATTTCCAAACATAGTTCACAAATTGACAATGTAATTGATTTACCTTTACTACAAATAAATAATGTTACTTACCACGAGGAATATTGTAGCAAAAATTAGAGCTGGAATAAATCAAATTTCCGGTTTCAAAGATTTGTACGGGTGTAATTTGGTAATGCTAACCTTTCTGATAACCGTCTAGTTCTTCGGGAAATCTGATACCAAAATTGTCATAAAGTGAAGATGACTGCATGAACATGTCATCCCACCTTCTCTGCAAAGCACCAATCTCCCTTTCCTCCATATTGGTAATTGTAAACCTCGGCTGTTGAAGTGACATATTTTACTAATGATTTTGCAATTATTTCTAAATTCCTTACATCATCACACTCATCACAGCACCCACGTGGTTTTTTAATCTTCATCACTTTTTGCTTTTCAGTATTGTAAACAGAATACGTCTCACTGAAGCAGCAAGTTATATCTGTACAACAGCAACAGCAAAAGCAGTTGCTTTTCAATGTTCTGACATTTGTACCGTCACCAGTTGTAACTTTAGCTTTCTAAAAAAATTGATTATTAACTTACGCAAATAAAACGTGTATTGAAAAGTTAGTTTGCTTTACTTACGGTAATGAACGTATTGCACTTCCGATTAACAATCAGTACAAGTTGACCAGAGGGATTTAGAACCTTTGTGGTTGTAAAGTAGCCACAACCTAACCATGGCTTTTCACTTCGTTCCACCGCTTGGAATAGATGATTCCCCGATAAGTCAAATATATTGTGTAGCCTAACCGTTCCATTCGTCGGTTCAAACTGGACACGTAAAAAGCTCAACGGAATCAACGATTCCATTCCTGGTGGACAGTTCCCTACAATATGCGAATTGTTATACGAAGCAACGTAAAGATATTTATGAATATTATTACCATTTAACTGTCCTTTTGAAGTAAAACTCTCATTTAAAGCCATTCTTAGAATTTACACATTTTAAAATTAATTTCGATGTTTCCAATCAGATAAGACGTTTAATCCTCTTCGATTAGTCATGCATGCCAGTGAGCCTGCTATTCAATGTAAAAGGTGGTAGTTTTGTAGTAATAGCAGCGAACATGTATTACTTTTCATCTTTCGACAGTACTTGACCAGGTTCTTGTGACTTTTCCTAATATTTTACATACTTTGTGAGATGGGATACACACGCCAGCTATTAAGCTTTTGTTTATCATTCTTTATTTGGAGTGTTGATCCGCTTTTATTACCAACATATGCTCTCATTTACTCCAGACAGGAATATAAAGTGAAAGTGAATGAACGCTTATCCTTTTCCCTTTTTATGAGAATAGTAAACGGGGGGAAATTGGTGAAGCAGATAAACATGATGTACGAATATGGTTCCTGAGTGTGGACTTGCTATTCAAACTAAAAGCTGAGCGATTTTTCTCCTATAAAAAATTAGGAATATGACGTGCTACAGACCAACTGCTAAATTATAAAAACAATGGCAAGATCATCATAAACACTTTTTAGCGTAGGCCGAAAATTTTTATTGGTAAAAATATCACGTGTGTTGCTAAAAGGAATGAGGTAGTCAGCATCGTTCTCGACATCATTACTTTAAAGATTGCAGATTGCTATTATCCACTTATCTCTTCTATTATTCATGTCTTTCTTACATAACTTCTCCATTTATGGCCTTTTACCTGTGGCCATGTCAAGACAAGAGTCTCATGTTCTTGTCTTTATAATCTGCCGCGAGCAATGAAGCACGAAAGGGCGGATATAATGAATTGGCTTATCTCGGAAGCGTTTATCTTCCGGAGAATAATGGAATTGTCAGCCTAGCTTGAAGGAAGGTGTCTAGTGGACTGATAATTTGAAAGGAAATGGCTAAAGAAGTTTATTAGGGTTGAGACGCAATTTATAAATGCTTTCATTTAATGGAATTTTTTAACAAGTTTCGTATTAGATTGTTGCATTCAATATTCTCATTTTTTACTTGTTTTCCTTCGAGTTCTTTTGAAATGAGAATGTTTTTGTCATTCTTGCATTTTTCTTCTGCTATTCCGTCTAATCTTCTTAGCTTAGTGGAATTTTTAGATGATAAATTCTTCTTCTCGTGCCCCGATCCCTCCGCTACTCTAACGCGTAAGTGATCATTCATGTCTATCATAAATAGATTTATTCCTTATCCGCTTACAGATTTATTGCGTCTTGGAGCAATTATTCATTCATCGGGGAAATTTTTTTGAAGAGCTCGCTTAAAAATTGATTTCCTTTTTCATGATTGCTTTATTTCCTATATGAGGAAACTTCTGTAAACTATACATCCACGCTTAACAAGTACTCAAAGAATAATAGCAATTTGAACTTCTTTGAGGAAAAAATGCAAATTAACTTGAAAGAAAATGTGAAATTGATGGCAACTTTCTCCACCCATCTACCCACACATTAGTCTTAACTACATATTGCAATTTTGGAGAGAAGTTTCTACTTTAAAAAACCAGTTCGAGCCTCGAACTTCGAGGTTAAACCACTGATGGACACTCGTCTTTATTCTCCCAAGCCATTAACATATACATCACATCACCATTAATATGATAATCATCAGCATATTACGAGCAGAGTCATTAGCCAAAAAGCAAAATATAAGCTCATCTTTTATGTTTTGAGATAAGCAACATTCGAATGATCGTGTGGGTGGCTAAATTAAGGTTTTAAAGAGACGTCAGCTTTCACCATGTACGACATGCTTTACAAACGGAATAAACATTAACCTGAATTACTTTCACTCATTCCATTTCTTTATAAGAACTTTCATGTCGGAGAAGAGTAGAAACTTTAGAACTGGATAATATTCCATAATGCAAATGGGGACAGAAATGGGAGTAAAAAATGGTGTTTCCTAAGAAGAAAAAAACTTTTACTTTCTATATGGGGTAAGTATAACATATCGTAATTGCTTTTTGCTTTGCCTCAAGAGTAAAAAAACGTTGCTTTTCCTATGAAAGCTATTATCATTTCTACCATCTACTATTTATTATGTGTTTTGTTGTAAGCAATTTTGTCTATAGTTGTCCAGTTTTTTTTTCAGGGTCTTGATAGGGATAGAGTTGAAGCCTTTTTGGAACTTTCGCAACCACTTTTTGACTCTCAAGATTGGAGATAAAGTGTGTAACGGTACATCAAGCATGGTGGAAAAAACAGTGGTAAAAACAGGATTATTTATTGGATTTCTGAAGGCATGAACTTCCCGATGGAAATTTTCAGTAAAGTGCTATAGCTTCTTGAAAGAAGTTATAGAGACGTAAGGATTTTTATGGCTCAAGTGCCTACTTCTAGGCCTTTTTAAGTGATAATAGTACTTATTGTGTCCTTTTCTCTGGAATGAAAACGCAAAAGCTAAGAATCAGAGCGATTATGCTGTCGCAAGCAGTTAGCCTCACGGATAAATTATTAGGGAATTGGGATATTTGATATTGTCGGAACAAGTTACTCTTGACAAATAGGAAGGAATAAACTGACATTGTCTTGAACAGTCAGAAGAAATTATGGGGGTGAGTTATAAATGGATGTAAATGAATATAGGAATATGGAATAGTAGGTTTTTATGTCTGGGATGATCAATGAGGGAATAAAATTTATAGAAAAGTATTAATCTCTTCTCCTCCCTGATAAGTATTTCTGCTTATGCCATTCGAGTTGAAAGAAGACGTTTTTGAAAAGGAACTTGGAGCGTTTCCAACAATAACATTTCAAGTCTGACCCTCCACATTGATATGCATATTGTATGATAGCATCTAAAATAGCAGGGAGCATTGGCACTCGGGTTTCTTCACAGAGAAATCAAAACATTTAGAGTAAAGAGTCGAATTTACAACAGTGGGAAAATGGTGAATGAAGTCGTAACGTCATAGGTTAGATCAGATAGTTCACACACGCCGACAACGTTCAAGCGATAAGTGAAATGAGAAAATGTGTTGTGCCAAGTAGACCAACCGCAAAATTTGGGAAATGTAGAGAGGGAAACGTGAAAAGCAAGTCATTTTTCCCAACTTTATTTTTCGGCTGTTTGTGCCAAAGAAAAGCAGAGATAAATAGTTCCAAGTGTCGATAATGAAGAGAGCTTATGACCGCCAAAGAATCTGGCTCAAACAAAATCTCTCAGGATGAATACCAGGGTTAATCAATATTAGGTTTCCCCAAAGATAAGGTTCTATAAAGAAACGAACCCAAAGAATCCATTTCAAGGCTGGAAGAGAGCAAGTGCACACGCAATTATGCGATTTGCAAAATGTGACGGAAAGAAACAAGTTTCATTCAAATGGACCCTATTCCCTTCTGCACGTGAACTATCCATGCAAATTCTCAGGGGAATGGGGACGTCTTTCTTTTGACCTTTTCTGGAGAACAAGAGAAAATTCTGAGCATGCATTCTAGTTTTAATGGAGATTGCAAGAAAAATTCCATTAAGGTTGACCCAGAAGAAATAGCTTAGTTTTCCAAGCCATAAACTTTGTCAGTGAATTGTAGAGAAGCTCATCTCAATTGTTAATCTTTTGTCATCTTGAAGAATTGTCCAGTAAAGTCCGAGCTAGCTAGTAAATTGCTATCATCCTTTTAAAAATTTACGGTCATGTTTATCTCAATCATTTGTGCGTCTGGGGACCACTAGTAATATTTTTCTTCATCTTGAACACCAATACAATCAGATATAAATGGTGCTATCGTTTATTCCATTTTGCTTTAATGAATCTAAAGGCTTCTGGAAATCGGACAGTAACCATAAACATAAACGTTCTATTTTAAACACGTTCCCTTAAAATAGCAACCCTTTATAGTATCATAGAATATTCTTCCAATTCTCCTCGTGGGAGCGAAAATCAGTAAAAATCTCCCACCCAGCTTAGTGATAAAGAGGTCATGTAAAGATTTTTATAACCACACGCACGCAATATATTGTGCTCAAGGAATCACCATCAGCCTCCAGTCCTTTTTTACACTTACCACGTACGCAATATTAAGAGCGTTTCTTCCCATTTTCCGTTTGTGAAACTGCCCATTCCAAACTAGCCGCAGAGATACGTCTTTCTTCGGTTAAATTATATCTTCACGTGTATCATCCATATTTCTTCATATAACGTGTTTCTGTTTTGAAACGTTTGTATCGCATTACTAAAGATGAATAGTCTCTTTCCAAAATTCACAACTATTTTTCAACACGATACAAACATTTCGCATGAAATAGCTCAATTTAGCTGATTGCTATTAAGCATTCAACGAAACATGAGTGGGGACATTTGAGATGTTGATTACTGATCACGTTGCAAATTGATCATTCCTAAAAACGTGCAATCATCACACAAGAATTTCAAAGAAAGCCACTTTTCTGTAACTCAAATCCGCTCATTTATGAACAATTGATTATCTCAAGAAAAAAGAGTTGATCACGGTCACCGGGAAGGGAAAAACCTCTGAATAAAAAACGACTCTCCACATTTTGCTTTACTACAAGATTCCCGTTTTATCTTAAATTGCAAAGACTTTCTTTTCTTCCCCTTTATCTCACTAGTTCAGCTCATAAAGAGCTAAATACACAGAAGAAAGTTATCCCAAGGGAATCACGACGACAATGTCCTTTGCTCCTCTGCTTTTTTCTCACAAGGTAATTCATTGTTTCCCTTTTTTCTCTTCGAACATATGAAACTTTTTGCATTGGCATTAGTCTCTTGTCATATCCATTAATGTTTCTATTTCATACTTCCCCACTCGACTAAGGCGAGTGTTCTCTCGCCTCCTGCATGTCATGTGGAGACAGGAATTAGGAGAAAAGGGAAACAAAAGGAAACATATGGAGTTGTTTTGAGACAGTAAGTAATGAACCAATAACCTTCTTTCTGATGGCTTTGGCTTTACAAGTTGATTACTCTGATTTTTTTCTTTGTTGCTCCAAGGCAAAAGAGAATTGGGGAGAGAAAAAGGAGTTTGAAAGGAAATCTCTTGTTCTCCGATTTCTAGACAGGAAATTATCTAGAGATTTCATATAGGCTTTTTCTAATATGTAAAAGTATCAAAGTCAACCCATATGCTGAGAAAGAAAAGGAGTTTGAAAGGAAATCTCTTGTTCTCCGATTTCTAGACAGGAAATTATCTAGAGATTTCATATAGGCTTTTTCTAATATGTAAAAGTATCAAAGTCAACCCATATGCTCCAGTGTGGGAGGTATGCATTTTTCTCTCTTGAGATTGACACAAAGTTTTTACCAGTTGCGTTCGCAAAATGTATCGTGAGATGACTTGATACGCATTTTCTTTCTGCTATTTTCGCATGTAATTTTGAGTTGAGTGGTGCATCGGTCTGGAACTGATTTGATGCGTGTGTAAACATATGAGCCGTAAAGATTGTTATGCAGATGGAAAACGGAAGTGTAACTGTGCATAAGATAGAACCCAAGTTGATATGAAATTCGAGCAGTGACCAACTATGCATACTCTCCTGGTATGAAACTAGGTCAGAAGTGAATTGGATGTAAAATTTCAGCAATGAAAGAAGAATAAGTGCAGCGAGGGACTAATAGGGCTTTGTAATAACAATAATTTTGTGTAGGAAAAAGCGTAGACGCATTTTAATCGCTTCTTTCCATTAAAACCAGGAGCTTTCTCTAATGACAATATAACTTTCTCGGGTTTTATCTCACAAGCAATAATGTATAATGGGAGGGGGTGGTGTACCTTAGCCAAAATGGTTTTTAATACAGCTCCAATTCCTCCACTCATTAATCTCGAACTAAACTCTGGAGAAAGTGCGTTACATGATTTTCTGATGAAACTCTGTCCCTATAGGGTATGCACGCATCCCAGTTATCATTTCCCATAGCCATTTCTACATGTGCCAAAAGGCATAAGTGGAAAAATGGTATGAGCACGTACCCCAAAAGCGATTCTGGAATCAGTGGATTTCATCCAAAAAATGATAAGGGCTCCCTTGACACCACTCATTCCACTTCTGGGGGAGACTCATCGTTTCCCCAAGTTTGGGGAATAACAAGTAGATTTTTGAGAGAAAAGATTGGCCACCTTCATATCAAAAAGGTAAGAGAATCCTGAGGATAAAGTAGTGTCTTGACAAGTCTAAAATAAAACCATTTTTTTTATAAATGGCTGAGAGAGTTCATTCCCTCCGTGGTTGGCATACAAATTCAAAATTTAAAAGCAAAATTGGCTAGCTTTTGACATATAAAGATGATGAGATGTAGGTTACAGTTCATCCACCAACAACACATTTTAATACGAGTGAATGCGCATCGAGTCAAAGCATGACATGGGTGGGAGGAAACCACAAGGAGAAAATTGCCTCAAAGAGTTGTAACTTTCCTAGCAATTATTACTGTGTAGAATGGATGAAAAAAAATTCTGGCATCCCATTTCATTTCACTAGAAAACCAAAGACAAACGGGGTAAACAAGGTGGGCAAAGTTAACATTTAAAAATTTGCATAAAGCACACAGCCCATATTTAATTATGCTTGTTTACAACTTCATTCCATGCAAGTGGAAGAGTTTTGATTCAATTTGAAAAAAAAGTCGTGAAGAAAATGCTATTTATGAAACGTGCCGACTTTGAGCATTTTTTCTCTGAATCCAATTCCGAAAAAAAATAACTTTCTTCACATATTTCGATCAGAGAAAAACTTGTTATTTAGGGAATAGTTGTACAATTTCTGCATATTGATTTTCCCACTTTTGAGCGTGCTTATTTCCAGCTTCAAGTTAACAACCACTCTTTCTAGTTTCCATCATCTTTTTATTTGGCATGAATTACACCAGTCTAGGAGTAAAATGTCAACACCATCAGGAATCGCGGATGGTGAAAGACAAATGGAAAAAAGCAAACTGGAAGTGAGGTCACAGGTAGAAGTGATAAGAATGAAATGGAATTTTAAAAACTTTTCTCCTTTTCCTCCCTTCAAAAAGTGAGAAATCTTTGGAACGAAAGAAACTCTTTTGGGGGAAATCTAAATACCGTCAACATCACTTTATATCAGAAGAAGAGGGCACTTGGAGAAAAATACCGAATTCCCAATAATATGCATATTGCCTCTCTCCTTGTCACGTTCTGTCCTAAATACTTTTCCGTGGGAAAGAATTCTATCGTTGGCAATTGATAACATTGGTGTTGTGAAAAAGACAATTTTTTAAGGAAATGGGATATATTTTTTCATTCCTTTTCTCGCCTTTTTAGTGGTGTAATCACAAGTTTGCATTTCCTCATCGGCAAGTTTGCGGAATGGAATGGAATGTTTGTCTAAATAGAAATATAGAACAGGGAAAGTAAGGAAAAAATAGTCAAACGATTATTCAAGAAACATTCCCAGCAGATGTTGTGTCCTTCTTCGAGGTCTCGGTCGTCCCCTCAAATCCCAGATTAACTGAGGAAAAATGAAACGGATGTGCATCTGGCGGGACACAAGGATAGAAGTATAAACTATTTTATATTAATATGATATAAAATACTTCTTGAGAGCAGTATTGTTTTTCCTGGATGAATACCAAATGCCTCTAGTTTTTGCAAGAGAGAAAAATATCCGGGGTGATGGAATCATTCCAGTGCTTTTTCACAACTCCTTCCATCCCAATTGTTTTTTATGTTTGATCCGGAGAAATGTGTCGTGCATGGTCATAAAAGTAGAATAAAAAATGCTACATATTTTTTCATCCTTCCACCCTAATTGTGTAAAGTCTGCCTCTTCAATTTTGGCACAAGCAATTTAACTGCTGCCAGAACTAAAGTGACAATTCAGATGATTGAACTCTAAACAAACGCCTTCAATATACTTTAAGAGGAAATGAATTGATTTTCGTTTTATTTTTCTCCTTCAGTAAACATCCACTTTTTAATGCCAAGGATGAATCCAACTCTCTCTAGAGAAGAATGACATGTGAAAAGGTCAACTATTTTTCTTCTTTCATAACTTTTGTTTACATATGTCATCTCTGATGTTTCAGACCCTTTATTTATTTACGAGTTGGTTGTTTTTCTCCCAAAAAAGGGTAGAGAATTCCTTAAGGAGTTCTGAGAGAAAGGAGATTTACTCTGTGGAATGAAGTGAAAGTTTTTTTGGGTAAAGAATAGCATGTAATTGTATCTAAAGAATCAGATTTGTCACGTATGAATACCAATGGGGAAAAGCACGTATTTCTCTAGCAAGAAACATAAATCTTTAGAATGCCCGTAGAGCCCAGACTAATCCCTCTGGCGTTCTAGGATTTGCATTTAAAATGTGTCTGGAAGATCGTCCTGAAAACATTTTGGGCACAAACTTTCATTTATCATTTAAACTTTCCCCGATGAATACCATTTTCGATTACATTGTTTTGTATTAATTTTTAAGTTTTGTCAAGACATACTTCAACAAGCAGTTAAATTCTAACAAATCACTTTTTTCTCCTTGTAAATTGCACTTCATAAGCAATTTGCGTAATGGAAAAGTTTTTTAACAGAAGCCATTTTTCATTCTTTGGAT
>JAHZMU010000069.1:0-20507 GCA_027743725.1 Rambutsinella grinnellia | reverse complement strand
TTACCGGATAATCTCTTAAAGCGTCCATGACAAACAAAGGAACAAGTTGATCCGCAGATGTGACAGCCTATATTTGTAATTGGAAAATGGTAATTAAAGTATGGGTTAACCAAACAGTAAGTAAAAGTATAAAAGTACCAAAGACTCCATTGGATTACAATCCCAATATTTTGCATAGCATAACATCCCCAAGAAAGAGCAGAGGAGAATAACGATTTGCATTCCAACCATGTTGAATATCAGGCATCTAATCGTGAGATTATTAGAAAAAAAATTAGGTTTTGGAACTTCATCTTTCTCAAAATGGCTTACATTCTAGATTGACGCAAAGTTGGCACAGAATTGTAACGTTGAATTTGGGCTTGTGTCGCGGCGAATAAAGGGAGCCAGAGGAAGTAACCTCCGAGTGTTGCAGTGAAAACTGTGTGTCTTGCACGCGGATCAGGATCAAATCTGAGATATTAGTAAAAGCAATTTAATTAATCTACTTGAACGTAAAGCTTAAAGGCTCCAAATACAAGTGGGGTACGAGAATTACACTAAAACATCAGTCCTGCCACTCCTCTCTGATATTTTCCAAGCTTCCTCAAATCCCCCAACTTCAATCACTCCGCAGATGGAGACAGCCAAAAGTGCTCCAAACATTACGACAGCTTGTAGTGCGTCTGTCCAGAGCACAGCTTTCAATCCTCCCTGTAGGAAAACAAACATTCGTAGCCAAAATTCTAAAACTAATCACTTCCGATGAAGCATCCATAATAAAATTGGCTTACAAGAGATGAGTATGCGATGCATACTAAAAATATAGCTCCTGCCGATATGTAATACTTAAATCCAGCGACTAAACCGAAATAAAAATTCAATCTTGAAGTCAACTTGTAATAAAGTTAGTTATTTGTTTATAGGATTGTTTTCTAGTAACCTTGATCGATTGCCAAAGAAGGTCCTAAAACAGTGATGGGTTGATAAAACATGAGATGTATCAGGCCAAAAGATGCCCCCATAGTTCTTACAACTCGACTAAATCTCCACTCAAAGTATTCATATGCAGATGTTAATTGAAGGTCAAAGTATACCTAATTTAAAAGTAAAATATTAGAAAAGTTTGTAGTTTCCTCTTCAAAAGCATTCGCTCATAAATGTATGAAAAGCATCATAACTGGTGAAGTTTATGTGAAATCTTTACGTACCGGAACATACCAATACATAAGGGCTAAAGTCATAGGAATGAAAGCGAGGGCAATTAAGGTATACACTTGTCCATAATAGTAGACCTCGACAGGATTCCCTAAAAGTGTAACGGCTGACACAAAACTACAAGAGAAAAAATGGTCAAAGTCATGACATTCTCAAAAAGTTTTCATCTCATTTTAAAAATCCATTTTTCTCTGAGAAAAGTTTTTTCTCTCTAGGACAAAAATGGAACTTTTACCTGCAAACTAAAGAGAGTGTCACAGGTGTAATGGACATGGAGCGTCCAGCCATAAGAAATTCCTCATTGGATTTACTCTTTGAGCCAAAGCATCCGTAAAATACCCCGATACCTAAACTCGCTACTAATACAGCCCCAAACACGATGTACTCCGTCCATTTGAAATTATCAGTAAAGTCCTCCACAATAAAATCGCCGTCTGCCATTATGAAATATTATGGGAATGCAAACACTTGCGAAAAGGGATGATGACAGGGTAAACGACACTTTCCTTTTAAAACCACAAATCACTTGACCACACCTACTTATGAACTATTTTCTTCCAATTTTGGAAGACATCAACTACCAAACTTTTCACATTTAACGCGATGGGAAAGTTTGCATCGTTTCGCTTTAGCTTCTCCAACAAACTCCGTCACTTTCACAAAGTGCGGGGAAAGGTCAAGGAAGTGGAAGAAATGCTTTTAAAAGATGAAAAACTAATAAGCACTTTCTTCTTCCAATGATTCGACTGGGTACGATCGCACCTGTCGTTTCAAACGGAATAAAATAAATTAGGAGAGTGCTCCAAAACTATTTCATCAAGGTTTGCTCTTGTGAATATCTCTGGCATCTGTCAACGAAGATCAGTAAACTGACAAAACTTTTGGAGATAAAAAAGCTCATACAAATTGATAATCTTGCTAACCCTTTTATCTACTTTGCAATTAAATAAACATTTCAGTTTCGACAACTTTCAGATCAACATCATTGTAACATTCTTTCCCAATCTTGTTTGTTATGTAACCAGAAACAACCCAATCATTCTTGTGTAGAAATCATGCATCGAAAGGGTGCTTTTGGTACTTAATTCTGTCAAAGTGGCTGCGGTATGTTAAAAAGTCCAAATTTTCAGCAAAATTTAATGTTATTGACTCTGTAGGCGATTAAAATGCTCCCATAATTTGGAAAATACGACAGAATTAAAACGAGGAAATGTTCAAGGGCGACTTTATGAAAATAACAGATTTCGCGTGCGTAATTTATTCATCAGTGTACGCACTTGTCTCGTCAAACTTGCTCCTGCTGGGCTGTCCGGGGTGGATGGTAGCAAATATGGCATGAATAAAAACTACTTTGCGTTATGTACCTTTTAAATTCAAATGAACTGATTGGTGACAGTGACTCGAAAACATGCCCCACTTTTAATTCTAATTGGCAAATATTGTTGGTATCAAATTGATTGCATTTTCTGGGACATGGGAACATTTTCACATCACATTTTCGTTGAGTTGATCACATTGATTATGCTGCAAACAAGTAGGGAGAGTTTATTGGAAAATTGTAAACATTATTTCCATTCGTAAACATGATTAAATCAGAACATTTATATATAGTTTGGATTTCCAAATGACTTTAGAAATCATTTGGATTTTCCATTCAAAATTTAAATCTTGATACAGGCTTCAAGTTCAATTCGTTAACCATACAACTTCAACTTGATGTATTATTTATTGGTAATTTTATTTACCTACTTGTAACCAACAATGCAATCGTTCTATCATCCATCACAATGAATGAATTAAACCTAACATGACATTTTGACATAACATGACGTGGCTCGCTCCACTCCATGTAGATAAGATATTTGACATTTAAAATGTATATTAGAAGTGTGTTATTGTATATTGAGGTATTTAGGTTTCTGATATCTTCATGAAATCCCGTTTTGCTTATCACTTCCTTCGTCATTTGTTTTAAGTCGATTGCTCAAGGTTATATCAATCAAGATGAGATATGGATATTAAATTGTAACGAGAGTTAATAAGTAAAATGTTTATTTGTATTCAGTAACGTAAAACGAGCATAAACTTGGACCAAATCTTGGCTAACACAAAGAGAAAATCCTTCTCCATGTTTGGACTTAGAGGATAGAGCTTATCTTCATCTACCACTCATCTGAATTCAATAAATCCTGTTGGAATGTTATCTCTGAACTACACTGAACAATAATAATTAATTCTGTTCAAATTATTCATGCTTCGGAAGTCCTATATAAATTTTATTGATAATCAAATTCTAAAATTGTTATCTCTACAATACGGAAGCAATTCTTCAATGAACCGTATTTCGTTTTGAATTTACGATTTTATTTTCTTTCCCTATCGCATCACTTATTTCGCATTTCATTGAAATAAAATGACATTCACTCATACATCTTTATTGCTAAATATAAACTATTGCGCTTTCCTCACTGTAACAATTTTTTACTATGCAGAAAACCATTAAAAGTTTATTGTTCCGCATCAACCTCTACCTTTCTACTGATAAAAGGATGGAGCCCAAACTATTACGCAAAAGTAGAAGCTCCAGGTGGGTTTATTTCTATTTTACTGCGACATTCTGTACTTGGGAATTGTCGTTTTATGCAGACCATTTCCTTCCTGCTAATGACCATGATTTACTTTCAATACGCCTATTCTTACTGCTAAAAGTTTCAGGTGAAATTAAGAACCGAGAAATATATTGCTTTTCTAGACATATTTTGCAATACCTTTGCTCAAGCTCATGCTCCTCACAATTATGCGGGGAGTCTGCAGATACCTACATGGCAAGGTAAAACAAGTATAGTCAGGCTTCCGCATTTCTTAAAAAATTACACCTTTTTTGCTTACATAGATGAGGCGAAAGAAAAACTTAAGAGGAAATTAGCATGTGGGGAATGGCAACAATCAGTAATTATAATCTTGGATGGTTCTGCAAAAGAGGGGAAATTAATGAGTGTAAGTAAAGGTTTATCTGGTATTTTTCATGTTTGCTTCACCCACTTCATATTTTATACTCTCTCCTTTGGAACCTTCTCATGCGGCAATTTTCTCCTCCTGCCTCGAGACTTTTTTCTGTCTATCCTCGATAATTTCAGGCTTTGAAGGTTCTTGTAACAAAACACATTTCACTTCAGTCTTTACAGCCCATAAGAAAGCAATTTGTCACATCCCTGGAGTTTTACTGCGTATAAGAATTATATAAAAAAAGCAAATTACTAGAGTACCCCTCTCATGTTAGACCTGCCTTTTTACAAATGCATAGCAAATTTATGCCTGCGTCACGCTTCAATAAAATGATAATCAAACACTCTTTCCGTCTTAAACCTGGGCATTAAATCCGTATTATTTTTTAAAAGGGGAAAAAATTGGAATGGCAAGAGCCAACAAAAATTCTAGCGAAAAAATGAGAGGAAAAGAGAAAGCTCTCACAAAATTGATATTTATCCTAGAATTACGTGAAAAATTGTAGAATATTAAGGGGAAAGAAAATTGCATAATGTATGTACATAAACATACGTTTCCTTTCTCCTCCGAGCCCAAAAGTAAATATGGATGGGTGAAAGTACGTATTTCATATATCATAGTCAGGTTGATGGTGATGATCATGATGCAAAATGCATGTACTTAAGTAGATGTAATATTATGTACACGCTAAAAAGATTATATTTTTTCCTCGTCTTATTTCTCCTTCTCTGATATTATGCAAAGCTTTGCTTTTCTTGCGCATTAGCCTCGCTAAGCATGCCTTCTTCCCATACATCAATCACGCGGAAAGCAAGAAAGGTGAAGGGATAGGGTATTCTTGTTTTCTCTCTCTCCATTTTTTTCTTCCCAAATAGAATTCTTTGAGAGGAAAAATAGTCTACTTTAAAATGCTTAACCTTCTCACGCTTTCATGTTGGTTGTTTCTAGTAAACCCGGAGGTTCCCAATCTCTCGAGACATTCGCATAACTCCAAAGCTTAGTACAAAGATCCGTTCTACTTTCTCCCAGTATAGCCCGCTCAAAAAATCTTAAAGCTTTATAATCCTTCACTTACTTGTAAAAACTTGTTGGAATCCCATTACCCTCGAGGAGAGGGGGAGAGGTTCGGAAGTGGAATAGATTTTCAAGTGAATTTAACATTGATTGATATTCAGTTAAACGATCAAAAAATCTATAAGGAGGCAACTAACCAACCTGTTTCCTTACAAGATGCTCTACAACTAATAAGATAATGGTAGCCGATTAAGAAAAAATAAGATGTGCTTATAACCTTTCTCCCCTAATGCTTGTGGCAATTATCTTGTAAATCCTAAGACTAAACGGTGTATCAACCATGCGGTTGCTTTTTACCAAGAAATTGCTTTAAAAATTGGGCATGTTGTTGTTTGAACAAGCTCAATTTATAATTTTCACGACTTATCTATGGCAAGATTGGGAAAGGCAGGCGGAGGTTTAGTGCAATCTTTCCATCAATTTTAATATATTATGTTGGATAACAAGATTATAGTGAGGGGAATAATCCCGGTTGGATCCCAAGTAATTTTCACTTCAGACAGCTTAAGCCTTGAATTCCTAAACCCAATACGTATAAAATTCTGATTGACTCAGGTTTTTTTCCTGCTTTCTTGTATGCATTTGCACAAAATTCAATTCTTGTCTCATATTTCGCATACCTGCTTAACCCCTTCATCCATAAAACGAATAAATTTCAACCAAATTGGTCAAACATGTATGGCATGGCTGCAATCAGACATTTATTACGATGAGGATCACTGGTCATCCCAATTTGAATGGAAATGGAGATGTCATTTGGATCATCCATGTTTACGATTACTGTTTAACGATTTCCCAATTGAAATGGAATAGCTTCTTGGTTTTATCCATCCAAAATCTCCAAAGAAAAATGCAATTGTCATGATTTTTCTCTCTCGTCTGAAAAAAAANCCCAATTTGAATGGAAATTGAGATGTCATTTGGATCATCCATGTTTACGATTACTGTTTGACGATTTCCCAATTGAAACGGAATAGCTCCTTGGTTTTATCCACACAAAATCCTTCTCCAAAGGAAAATGCAATTGTCATGATTTTCTCGGAAAAATTACCTATGAAAGTCAATGATCAAAGCAAATGGCTAATAGGAAGCTTTACACATACGAGCTCATATTTCTCTCTGTAATATGTAATTTCTAAGCTATTTTGTATCAGCGTTCGACGAACTGGCAATCCTGATGGAAATTGGTATTGAGACATGTACGCGTGCAAAAATATGGACTTCCCAGATGTCGCCGGCCAAAGACCTTCCCACCAACAGTTGCAAAGTAACCCTTCCAAGTGATTCTATCTTTATTGAAATTGTATTATTTTTATTTCTTCCAACCGAAGGAAACTATATTTCCCCCTTTATGATATTCTTCCTTCCTTCCACTGTCAAATGATAAAACGCTACTCTTGCAAACGTTACGCTTCATTGATTGGCTGACTGACGTGGCATAGTGTAAGTGGGAGTTCTCCTTCAAATTGCATAGATGTGTAACGGGCGCAAAGGGAAAGATCATGTTCTCCTTCATTGACATTCCATTTCCGTTCAATAATGCTAATACGTAGAGAAAATATAAGCAGAATAGAAGCAACTTCATAATATAAATAAGATGGTTTTGTATATGCAATTCTCCAAGAATAGAGTTACGCATATAAATGCCACTCTGACATGGATGAAAATAGAGAAGAGTGAATAAAAGTGGTTTTTCTCTTCCATTGTTGCTTTGTTTCCTTTTATATACTGAATTATATGGTTTAGAAGATTCTATGGATGAAATGGACAAAGACTGTCACTGTCACTGTCAAAAAATGATGATCTTATTCACCCACATCATCATCTCATGATCTTCCGAAGGACCATAAACAGACAATTCTTATTTACTGACGGGGACAATCCTTCGGGAATCCTCTCTTTCTTTACTTCTCTTCCTATTTTTCCAGCTTACTACATCCTCTTGTTCCACGGGTTTGCGTAATCCGATGACATTCATCCATAAATTTCTTCTCAGCACTTCTTCCAGGTTTCTATCCATTCATTTGCGTAGTACGTAGTCGAAATGAGATGGGTTTGATCAAAGACACTGTTGCTTGAAAACTGCTAGCTTGTTGCTATTTCCAGTTCCAAAAAGCAAAAATTAGCGTATCTTTTATGAAACCAAAAAACTTGATTTTTATACAATTTTGAAGTAGGGCATCGGTTTAAAAAATCTCTATCCTTCCACACGGAACTTTCACCAGCAAACCCCTATTAATTTTTACGATCAGAACTTTTTTCTTGTTGCATGCTTTTAAGTAATCCACCGGGCGCCGCTAACAATGAAGACAATCCGGCCAAAGTAATCATTTCTGTTCCAACAGAGAGAAACACAAGTCATAAAAGTTCACATATGAAATATCCCCTCTTGCATTCCGCCATCCATGAATTGTGTAGGAATGGATTATGATTACATTAAAGTCTAATGCCACCCATTTCATGAATAATATGGGAAATGTGTGGAAAAATGCTTATTCCCTGAGCTAGATAAAGCGATAAAGGAGACCTTCATGAATCTACGCTCTACCTTTTCCCCTTTCTCTAGTGGTTCCTTGCGCGGTGGTGGGTGACGCATAAAAACAAGATGAGCCCAAGAAAAAATGTAAAAAATTGTACGGATATTATATTACATCTTTCTATTATGCATACAAAAAAGGAAATAGTATTATTGCCCATCCCGTCAAGTGCTAATAATACGGGAAGAATCCCGAGACTCTCATCAGGTTGAATGATCATTACACGGAAAAAACCTTTCCCTATAAAAATTTCTTCTTTTCCCCAACAATACTCTCTCCCCTTTCATGCGTGGAGGAAACAAGGACCATTCTCATTCTTTCCAAGCAATTTTTATGGGAAAAGGTATAGCCATGCAGGGGCCATTTAACTGTACGCACATGTATGAGCTTTACAAACGGGAAAAAGGGTAAAGTCGACAAAAAACCAACTTAAATTTTCAATGGAGCAGGACAGTCAAAGCTTCATTCGTTCCTTTCATTTGCTTGGAGAAAGCACTTTGCTCGTATGAAATTGTTGAGAAAAAATTCTCTCCATGTCGATGGTGATCTTCTCTGGCTCTCTGATGCAAGTGCTTTTTATATGATTTTTATTGACAAGGATTAATGCTTGTGCAGATTAGATGGGGGGACAGGACCCGAGTGAGATATTCTCTTGCCTTTTTACTGTCTCCGGAATTGACAGACTTTAAAATGAAAAATGACTCTGGTGCAACATGTAAAAGGGTTCGAGTGTATTTCTTGGAGGAGAAATTAATCACTGGACAAATTCACATGAACTCCGACTATCTCTTCCGCTTTTATCAACAATAATTTTTTATTTGCAAGTTATAATAATAGTACACTTTGTCATTGCATAAAGCAATGCATATAATAAATGGGTATATTTTTGCATGTTAAAGTAATAATTTCATTCTGAAATAAGTTAACAAAACAAAACACGTTTACAATAAAGATTACTCAAACATTTAGGTTATCTTAGAGCCATTTTCTTTAGAAGTTGACTCGTTTAGTTTTAGCTAGAATTTAATATTTTTGATATATTTTTTTATGTTTTTGCGGTCACTTACAACTAACAATAATCTTTTATATAAATATTGTGCTTATTAAATAGAAATTAGGTTTTAGATTTGCTAAGATCAACATTTTTGCGTCACTCGTCAATATATTTACACTAGTCGCGTGGAATTTCTTCACTAAAACTGTGCCTAAATCTCTTAAGTTAAATAATTTTGATTAAATTGGATTAATTCTGATACGGTCCTCTGCGCTTTTTCAGTGCGTCCATATGCGGTTTAGCAATCCTTCGAAATAAATTTACTCTAATATTTAAGAGCTTTTTGAAGACAAATTGTCCCTCTAAATCAATTATTCACCTAACGCGTCAACGCAAGTACATTTATTATTCACATTTAATTTCCTATTTGATTAGCTTTTAATTTTTATATCATTTTATTCTCAGTTCACCCTGATCATTTTTATTACTTTTTTTGGTTAAATCTGTTAAAGCTTAAGTTATTTCGCTAAACCTACACTTCTTATCTGCTAATACGAAAAGAAACTTGTTGCAAACTTTGGTATTCTCTTCCTGAAAATCTTTTTATTTCCCCTTAACTTCCAATAAGATTTTCGATATTGATCCCTCTCCACCAAGTTATAATTGCAGTTTTTCATTTCCGTTTTCCTAATCTATAAATTAGATTATCTTTATAATATTCTGTACATTAATAATAATCTGTTTAATCTCTGAGAAATATTTTAAGTATTATTTTGCGTGTAGGATTTAACGAAAAATCACAGTGAACACAAAATCATAAAGTGAAAAGTGTTACATCATGTCTTTCTAACTACAAAATTATACCGTATTGGGGCGACCTAAGTTTTATGACTTCTGAAATGAATAGAATAATTCTTTCATAAATCTAATTTTTATGACGAGTGAAATGCGTCTCTGTAGCGTAATATACTTTACACATCTAAATAGCAACATCTGACTTACAGATAGATCGCGTCTAGAGAAATAGTTCCGAATTAAGAAGTCGTGAATCCGCTTCCGGTCCTTTTAGCAATTAGAACAGATTTCTTTTAGATGCTTGCAACTTGACCATTACTAAATGGCATGTGGATATTAGCCTCTTGCTTCAATGTTGACACAATCTGTAAAGAAAATAGAAAGGTCATATTATTTCTTAAAAGGAGCTCAACCCTCAATAAATGAAATTATTTTCTCCAATAGGGGAGAAAACAAGCAGCTTGATTTCGATTCCTGGAAAGCAACCTTGTCCAAATATTATTTTACAATTTCAAAAGCTGTGCGGATTATATTTATGGTCAATATTGAGGCGAATCACAAGAAACACTGATGCTATTCTATACACTGATCAATTCACAACTTTTCAATTTACTCCGTGAAAAAGTATCTGGATTTGATTTAGTTGAGGGCAAAATCAATACAATATTTTTTCTCTACTTGGTCTTCTACAAAAAATGGTATGGGTCTGTTCTGCTGATATTTTTTTCAAGAAAAAATATATAAGACAGCTCAAGCTTTGCGAGAGTAGAAAAGGAAACAAAAAATAAAATATCTGTTCGTGAACTGAAGCTACAAGAGAAAATAAATTAGAAAGCACATAGCTTTCCCTCCTCGCCCTGCAACCTTGTCCAAATATTATTTTACAATTTCAAAAGCTGTGCGGATTATATTTATGGTCAATATTGAGGCGAATCACAAGAAACACTGATGCTATTCTACACACTGATCAATTCACAACTTTTCAATTTACTCCGTGAAAAAGTATCTGGATTTGATTTAGTTGAGGGGAAAATCAATACAATATTTTTTCTCTAGTATGGTCTTCTACAAAAAATGGAATGGGTCTGTTCTGCTGATATTTTTTTCAAGAAAAAATATATAAGACAGCTCAAGCTTTTTGGAGAGTAGAAAAGGAAACAAAAAATAAAATATCTGTTCGTGAACTGAAGCTACAAGAGAAAATAAATTAGAAAGCACATAGCTTTCCCTCCTCGCCCCAAAAACTATATCTGCTCTCTTATTTCCAATCTGGTGAAAGCACTAGATTACAGCGTCAATTTCCGGTGTATGAACAACCAGGCCGATTTTTATATTTTTTACGAGGAAAGAGTAAAGAAGAAAAGAATTTCTTCCAAATCATCCACGTATGTGGAACGTATAGACTATTTGTAATAATAACTGTAATAATGCTCGCAGACAAAATGTTGGCCTTGCTAGAATGGAGAAAGCATTGCGTGTAATAATAGAGGAAAAACTGCTTTCACCTTTTTAGTCCTACTTTACTCGAAGCCAATATAAGCTTTAGCTCGGGTGAGAGATGCTATTCAGTGGGAATAAAATTGTTGGAATTGACCAACCGAAAAAGAAATGGATTTTTCCTCAATCTCCCCCATGGGCAATTTTACAATATAGACAAGGCGAAAAAGCTAAAGGCAATCGGAAGAAATCATACAATCTGTATGTATTAAAGCGACCTGTGTTCAACTACGCCCAACATGTTATGCACTGAAAAGATTTAGATGTTCCCATTTGTCCTCATAATAATTTGGTAGAGTGCAAAAGCAATATTAAATTGATAGCGGGTGAAAGGAAACAGAGAAAATCGCATTATTCTAGAATGTCTTTTTCCACTTACACTGCAGTGATCATCGAAATTGTTTGGGATTCCAGTTCCATTTCCCACCTGATTATTATTAGTCAGAGGACTACCCGCGTTGGTTGCCGCAGGCCCGTTATTATTTTGCTGGAGGATAGAATCATCAACTTGCAAGCATTGAGTTTGTGTGGAAGCTTCCATCGGTTGAGAAGTTATGACGTTCATGGAAGCTGATGACTCATATGAAGATGTGGATATTGAAGATGATGATGAGGATGTTGAATTTGTCATATTGTTATTATTGTTGTTGGTGATAAAGTTATTATGCACCTGTCCCATCCCTTGTATTCCAGAAGGTGATTGAGAAGTGATGAAGGTTCCATTGGGCAGAGAATGATTGACGGATGTGGAACACTGTGAAGAAGAACACATCAAGCCGTCATTGCCGTTCATCAGAGATTGGCTTCCACCATTGTTTGGATTGTGACCGTCTGTCATAATGACTGAGTTTGTGATCGGGGTCGTTTGTGCTGATGTCGCTGTACCCATCACGATAGAAGAGGGTTGTCCCATCCCTCCAATTATGTTGTCCACCACCATACAGTTTCCATTATTACCGGGTGGAGCACCGGATGAGATTATTTGATGTGCCGATGAGGATGACATGGTAATACTGTCAATCCCAGTGGAAGTGGACACATCCGCTGTCATCGTTGATGAGTCACTGTGAAGATGATGGTAGGGGTGATGCTGATTTTGATGATGATTCAGCTGAAGATGATGATGGTGGTGGTGGTGATTATTAGGAGAAATCAGGCTCGAGTTACCCCCAGCGATACTGCTCGCCGTGGAAGATGACGAAGAAGTGGTGGAAGAAAGATCCGTTTGGCAATGCGAGTCTTCCATCAAAGAGTCACCCATTAAGGTCCCATTTGGATTGAGTCCATTTGGAATCCCATCTCCCATTAAGTTGTTCATGTGCTTGAACTCTCGTGTTTCCTGCATGAAGAAAAAAACAATGGCTAAAGATAAACAAATGTTGATTAAAGTTTAGACAGTGGTTCTAAGTGCTTCGTCCTTCTTTTTTATTGCCGAAAGTTGATAGCTTCATTTTTTCTAGGTGGGAGTGGGAGAGCTATTGGGAAAGGAGTGAATGGACCAAGTGATTAATGCTTGGCAATAAATACAGTAATGATCTGCGTTTCTCCAGTAATTTCCCTTGCTTCTCCTCTAATAGCATGGGCTACGTGTAATTAAATATTCAAGTGGTCCCAGAGGAAATGGATTTGCTGGCGGGAAGTGTTCCAAAGTTAATATTTGCCTTTTCCTTCCCGATTATTAATCGAAGTCGAATCCAATGGCTCATTGGAGCCGAAATGGGAGATGCGAGTGTGTAAATAGCTACGATTAAACTATTTATGTACGTGCTTACTCCCTAATTAAAGTGAGCTTTTGGGGAAAGCTATTATTTACTAGGAGTAAACGGGGCATTCTCAGACATCACGTGATAATGATTAAATGATTAGAATTTAAGTATAAAATAATCGGTGATAAAGTCACTTACAGATTGGTCTCTACTGCTCCCCCCAGACGAAGGATCCGAGCTGAGTTGATAAATGTTCAGCATGTGGGCAGCCTGAACGTGAACCATCAAGTCCCATGCTGATGAGAAAGAGTCTTTGCATGAAGAACAGAGAAGGGCTGCAGGTTCCTCGCCTTCTAGAAACAATTTGTGTGAATGTAAATTGGGAAATGATGCAAAAATAAGCTCTTGTGAGTTTTCTTAATACAAAGGATAAATCACAAAAAGTAAAACAAAAGTAGTAACTTTAGTCATCAAACAAATCTTCATACTTAGCTTACTTCCGTTGAGCAAATGACATTTGCAGGTGAATCTCAGCTTGCAATAAATTTTCTTGTGTTCTATCAATTGCTCCACGTCCGTAAAGTGCTCACGGCAGTTGCCACAGATCAGGATGTCTGGTGTACCTACAAAAGGATAGTGACAAGCGTATTATTTTCTTGGAAATTCAATCCTATAAAGACATTCCATCTCCATTTTCTGCAGCAAATGCTAAATGAACTTGTGAAATCCAACTTGCTCAAACCTCATTTGCAATTCAGTAGAGAGATGAAAGATTACATTAAATATTTATCACGAAAGTCCCCCACAGTCTTTTATGCTTTCTTCAATTTGCAATAACTCTTATCTCTGCACTAAATCATATTTGCTAATCTCCATGAAATACATCTTCATCAGGATTCATCGCCCTTTCACCTCTATCCACTTGTGCTGACATGGGATGAAATACAATCCTTGATGACATCTTCACCATCATAATTGCCAATTTCTTTGATAACCATGCAGATAGTGGAATCCTGCAGTATTACTCTGATAATGAGATGTTTGATCTTAGCCAAGTGCCAGTAGCCGCTTGTCTAAACGCTTTCCTTTCCATTAAGAAAACCTAGCATGTCTTCTGACACTTAACTTCTCACTCAGTTTATTACGATAGAGTTCTACCCAATAAAAATATTCGCAATGGGAGATTCTCCCTCATCTCAACTTTTTCTTAGATGATGGGCTAAACTGTCGGTGGCATTATCATCATCGGCCACGACAAGGAATCTACCAAGCCATAAACTATCTCTCCCTAGTGGGTTCTCTTCATGTGTCTAACATCATTGTATGTCTTTTTCTCAGGATTTTAGCCTTTCAATCGCCACGAGATAGCCATATAATGCTTCTATTTATTTATTGAACAAATCTAAATTGCTCGAGATGGAAGGAGAAGAAGAGAAACAAGTTATTTCTCCTATTCCCTAACCACTCATCATTTCATACTCATTTGTTTTATGGTGTGATATGGTCACATGTTCTTTATTTGATGTTGTCTGGAGGAATTTTGTACTGAAGAAAGTATTAGTAGAAAGACATTTCGAAAAGATGTTGACCCGACCATGACGATGTTGTAGCTCCTGATTACGTTGAAATTGCAAGTGTGAAATGATATGGGATATGTGTAAAATGACCTTTCTTGCCTTTCCAACAGACTATGGCCATTCACAATTATTATTATGAGACATTGGACCAGCAGTGTCCTTATAATAAGAAAAGTTTGCTGAAAAACAAAAGCTTAATGATGATGCTAGTGGTAATGTAGGCCCATCATAATCATGATAGTCATTTTTAGTATTCTGCACTTTCCTTTACGACTCGGAATTTTCCACGGAATGGTTGTTTGCGACAAGGATAATAATAATTAGGGGGAATATATAGAGTCGGACTTACTGTATGTTTTAAGATCATTTAGAGATGCACTGCTGGCATTCAGACTGTTGGTGTTTACCGCAGTGTTGTTGACAAGAAGGGAGGATTTGTTGGGTGAGGGAGCTTTGTGCATAGTAGCTGCGGTAAAGAGACTCAAGTTGCACTTTCAGACTGTCGCACGTGACATTTTATACGATGATTGCGCACAATTTACACCAAAGAAAAGAGAAAAAACACATCTCAACATCAACACCACCAGTATCAGTCTCATATTTTGTCTCATGAAATTTAAAATTAATGAAATAGAATAGTTCTAGCAAATTGTTTCCGGTTTTATATGTTTGGATGTTTTAAAATCATAAATGAAATAACCTTCTTATTAAATTTGGCAAAGAATGATTATTAAGAGTCATAATCATTTAAAGAATTCGTTTTCCTTCTAAATTTAGCAAAAGGGGATGACAGCCTCTTTGAAAAAGTAATGGAAAGGGCGGTACAGGTGTTGCTTTTACGCTTTGGAAGAGACGCCCTTTCATTTTTAATAGTGCGTAGTTTACTCTCTCTCTCTCTCTCAGAAGCACTCAAGAGGAAACCGACTGATGACCGTTAATATCTCCCTAAAGCATTTCGAACAAAAACAATAGTGTGAAGAAAGGATGGAAAGATAATTATGATTTTCTATGCTTCTAAATAACCATCCGAGAATCAGTGAAGGATGCGAAAGACAAGTGATAAAAATAAATGTGCATTCTTTTCATGTCAGAGAAGAAGCGAAATCTCTACCTATCCCATTCTCTTCTCGAGATATTGCCCTGGATGAAGTTGAACACTCTCGAATAACAGTTATACTTTATGGGCTATTATTATCATGAGCCATTCCCATAAATGTGGTAGCAAATGCTAAACGTTTCAAGAACAATTCTCATGCGGTTAATGTAATTCAGGATGGAAATTAATTTTCGGTTATAAATCCCTTTTGATATAGAGACTCTCTCTCTGACCAAAGAGCAGAGCCAATTCCCTTTCGTCTGTAAATCAATCGCTGCAAGATTTAATTATGACCGAATGATCAATCACTGTGGGATGGTGTCTGTGATATTTCAAAACTGTCGTTTTTATCGCGGCTTAGATAAAACTGCTACTCTTTTAGACTTTTTTTTACGATAAAGGCAGAGAGAGAAAAAATAGCCCTACATTTTAATCTGCCTTTGAGAAGTATGGTTTAAGGCTAAAGGAGAAAAAATGAACGGGTGATAAAAATATGTCATGTTCATCCAGATGTGAAAATACCTTCATAGGCTGAACACCACCAGCTAATATAGGACAATAAAGTGGGAGCCAAGAAAGCCATGAAATTACAGGAGGAAGACGGAGCATGATCACCGTCATGAATCACAACTCACGAGAGCATTTCCCGGTTTTATGGTTTGCTAGGACAGTGCAGAAAAAGTCGTAAAAAATTGTGTTGTAAGTTGTAAGTAAGTGTAATTATAGACTGGTAAAAATGCTATCAGAATAGAGCGTGGCTCTTTTTGAAGGGAAACCGCCTTAATAGCTATGACCATATAACAATCAAAAGTGATATGCATAAAAATGTTCCAACACTTTATGTTTTCAGGATGAAGTACACTTGAGAAGAACATGCAACAAAAAATTACTGAAAAATCAATCATTTGCCACTTAGAACCCCTGTCATTTCTGATTCCGGAAGACACCCTCTGGATAGAGCATTAGTCGGTTGGATGCGATTGTGCTTGGATAATTCTTCAACTGAAATAAGCCGTGCACTTTAATGTTCTTTTTGCCAACCGAAAGAAATGAAATGACTCTTTTCTTACGGATTTTCTTCCACTTGTCTGAAAAAATATTTGAAATGAGTGAGTGAACTGAGAGAGAGAAAGAGAATTCTAAAGCTATATGGCATTCTTCTTCTAGTGCCAATAAAGCACAGCTGGCAACACGTTTCGAAATGGGGGTTTTGTGATGGAAGGATAAAGCTATTTGTATATCGGCATGGTGCAATCATGAACAGAAAGCCCATTAAAATCCCTGTTTCCCTCTTTTGAAGTATGAAAGTCGGAAACAGTTTCGACACTTTGATGAAGCCTTTTTCACAGTTTTAATCAACCTACTTACTCTTTCTTGCGAGTGAAAAAAATCGATCATGAATAAATTGTATTTCATTTATGATCCCTAAAATTTCACGGATCTAATGAAATTATTGTGCTGTTTAAAATTATTAATCAAAATGTTTAGAAAGATTTTAAAAAATCCATCAGCCATTCTGGAAAAAATGATGGAATATAAAATGAGACGAGACTGACGACTGCGACTGAAAAAGGTGGATGTTGAGAAATTTCTTTCTCTTTTCCTTTTGCTTCTCAAGACAAAAAGCAAGAGTAAAAACGCAATTGGTATATAAAATACTTACCACCAGCGGAGTATTTAAAATACGAAAAAAACCAATGCGACATTACAGTACAAAAGCTCAAAAAAGCACACAAAACACAAATTCGCACCAAAAAGTCAAAATCAAAAGGTCTCTCGTAATTGGACACAACCAAAAAAACTCTGATAATATTTAGCTGTGTCCACACAACGGAAATTAAAACTAAATGGGAAAATCCTCAATCTATTGAGGGAAATTATATGTAAATTAAGTGGGAGCAATTCTAAAACTAAAACTTTGTCTGAGAACGTGTAGTGTACAGAGATGAGAATCACAGCAGGACTTACCTATCGTAGTAGTAATCCCTGAAAATAAAAAGAGAATTTGTTAGTCTCAATTTAATTATTTGCACAATTAACAGCTTACATTTTAACTTTAAATCACCAATAACCGAATAACAATTTTTGGAGTAAAACTAGTCGTTTCAACTAACGGGACGTTTTTTTGTTCCCTTTTATAAATATTAATAAGAGCAATTTTCTGTAGCTATTTTCGTAAGCTGTCGGTATTCACTCTTGATTGACATTTCCTTTGATCCCCTTCGCCAACTTATCGCACAACTCTCTTCTCTTCACTCGAACAAAGAAGAGTAGCTGCGGAGGTGGAGAAGTGAGTGAGTGAAGAGCCCTAAAGGCTCACTTTTTTATACAAATTATGACAGTCAAGTGGAGCCGGCTGTTTATTAGACTTGTCGGGGAGCCAACACCATTCTGCTTTTAAGCTTGTCAGTGGAAGATAACCAAAAGGGTACTAGTATTGAAGCTGCCAATTAATTTCCACCTCCACTCCACCACTTTCGTTAAAATGTCCATCAAAAAGTGTCTTTCTCGGAGATTCTCATAAAAATTTATGAAAATTGCTACTCTCCACTTTCTCATTTGGATAAAGTGTATTTAAAAATTTAGGCAGAGTTAATTACGTAATTTAAATTTATCTTTGGATAGAGTCAAACTATTATGCTTAATTAAATATTCATAGTAGATTTGTAAATGGCCGTCATGAAATTGACAGAAAGCATGAATGTGACGCATGGTTTTGTGTAACTTATGGGATTTAATAAAAGGTCAAAAGCATTAGGTCTATTATTAAGCAGTTCTCCATTTCCTTAATATTCTTTGGCAGCCATCGACCCTAAAAGACCACCGTGGCCGCATCGCTTTCCCATCCGTTTTCATCACCATTCAGGGGAAAACTATATGGGTTTAGAGTGAATAGCTAATGAATGCCATTTTCAACGTCCTACGCTCTCGGCTTTGATTTGCTGAGGATGACGATGCACACAATGAACCTGGCTTGATTAGAAGCTTCCTGTAGAGAGCAAAAGAGCCATTTTCCTATACATTCTTTACTCCTTTATAGAATACTTAATTTTCCCAATCACATTTTATTAGAGTTCGGGAGTCATTATTTAAAGTGCACAAGTCCGCGTGTCAGTCCATACTAATTTCCCATTTTAAAGGACTGCTCTCTCTCCCCTACGCATTTTCTTGATTGAAAGGTTTTTCTTAAATTCAGAAAAGTTAAAGACTTTCCAGAGAATAGAAACAAAAAGGCAGTTCTTTAGAATCCCGATAGGATCAAGCTGGTATCATGAATTTTTATAGTCTGCTTCTTAGTCCGCGGTGCAGGGGGACACCAGTGGAATAATGAGTAGATGAAACGGCCCATGTCATACTAAGCTTTTCTACTTTTTTTGTTCAAAATTATGCAATTTCTTTTAGACAGAATGGCTAAAAGCCTTACAAAAAGTTATGTTCTGTAGATGTCATTTGGAATGAGTGAAGTCATGTCACTTTTTCAGAAAACCTTCACAACTTGGCCCGAAGCCGCAGCAGTCATTTCCCAAACGAATCAATAATTCAAGGTAAGTCAAAGCATTATCTACCCCTACTATTTTAACGTAGTCATCCAGAACCACTCCTGAAATTGAATCTTTAGCCAATTCATTATCAATGCAAACCATGCTAAATGGAATCACAATCATTTCCACTCAAAGTGATAAAGCCTGAGAGCTTTTTTTTCTCTTAAAATAAAAGTTTACTTTGCTTCCAGGCCCATTTATAAACAATCTATTTAGTTAGAGAAATGCATGCATCAAAATTCACCAAAAACAAGTACTCAAAGACTTTTTATTTTTAAAAGAGAGCCAGCTATTATTTTAGTATTCCCAATCTTTTTCTGATCAGCTTATTTACCAGTCTTGCGTAGGCTTCGATAAGGCAAACAAGTGAAAGAACAACAGAAGAAAATAAACTAGAGCGAAGCCATCTAACCAAGAAAACGCATAATTCAGTATGAGCTCACTATCAGCATTGTAGCATGACGTTGAGCACTTTGTAATGCTGGGATCATTATGTGAAGTAAAACGGTTATAAAATAAAGAACAAAGCGAGTCATATGCTTACACATTTTTCTCATTTTCCCTCCCATTACGATAAAAAATGTATACAGACTAAACACGAAGAGAAAGTACGACCACATTGAAACCATAATAGCAATCTTTTCATTTTTCTCCTTCCTATTATCTCACTTGTTTTAAAACCATTCTATTTCTTCCAGATCATGGCGTTTGAAAATGGAAATAAAAAAAGTAGGGAGAAATGCCCACAGTTTTTAAAGGAAGTGAAAGTGAGAAAGAGAATTTAAGCCCTCTCTCAACTTCATATTTTTTTCCGTCTGCAATGATCGTTGAACAACTGATTTATAACTTTTCTCAAGAAACCCTTTAAGTCATATGAAAAGTATTAGTTTCTTCCTATACAGCTTGGTTCAGCTTGGTTGACTTTGGGAAGAACTTTTCTCTCCTTTTGCTTTGGAATATTTATTTTTTTCTCTTTGAGAACTTTCCCCTCTTTAGGAGGAATGATGAGAAAGGGAGAAAATAAGATGTTTGGTTTGAAGGAGTGATCGTGTGACTAGATTTTTGAATGTGATGGGTTCAAGGAAGATGAGAAGGGTCTTTCATTTTTTACTAAAACGTTCAGAAAAAGAAAATGCGAGAGATCCCGAAGGAAAGATGAGGAGGTGGATGGAAAATTAAATCAGGAAGTTAGAAAAGTTTTTAAAAGCCTTTCAAACTGAGAACACTTTTATGTATAAAGTGTACAATTTCCTTAAAAATTGAATGTTATTAGTTCACATCCGCTTATTTTACATACAAATTTTAAATTGGAGGTTGAAGGGAACTAATTTGACATGTTAAAATGCACCTGTTTCAATACAGGTGAACATGAAAAGCGTTTTTAATTTTTTAAACTTTCTCTCTTTCACTCACACGCTTTGTTCAAGTATTCATTTTGTTTCCAGTCAAACCATAATTTTTATCAATTAACTATGCATCGCATTAC
>JAHZMU010000068.1:0-10397 GCA_027743725.1 Rambutsinella grinnellia | reverse complement strand
AGTGGGTAATTTTCAGCAAGCATTATTTTCATAAAGATGCATTTCATAAAGATTTTTTTCATCAAGCAGGTACTTCATCAAGCATCTTTTTCTCCAACTTGATGAAAATTAATGAAATATCTAGAATACACATTTGATATTTACAAATACGCGGTTTATTTTCTACTCTAGCTTTAAAAACAACAGCAAGAGCGCAAAGTCAGGAATTTTACAAAATCTCAACGCAAAGTCAAGGAATAAAATATAAATAAAGCGTTTTAATCAGTCACATTTTTTGTCATTTTATAAAATTAATTTGTAGTTACAGATATCAATTAAAGATAATTTTTACAAAGGGTCTGATGATATAAATTGGTTGACTATGTTGAGAAACATTGGGTCGGGGACCCCGACTCGGGGTGAACGAAGGGGTATACAAATTAATTTTATAAAGTGACAAATAATGTGACTGATTTGTATTCTATTCTTTGACTTTGTAGTTGAGATTTAAAAAAAGTATAATTATATTAAATATTCTAATATATTTCATTAATTTTCATCAAGTTGGAGAAAAAGATGCTTGATGAAGTACCTGCTTGATGAAAAAAATCTTTATGAAATGCATCTTTATGAAAATAATGCTTGCTGAAAATTACCCACTTTACGAAATGCGTACTTGATGAAAAGGACTGCTACCCTTTATAAAAGCGTAACAAAGAGCTCACTTTAGGATCATATATGAAGGAATTCGTAACACTCAAAATACTGTGAGTCGAGCGTAGAAGAAAGCTTGTGCATAAAATTCTGTTTTCGTTCCAGATCAATCTTTAAGATTAACAAGGTTTGCGGAATGATAGGAAGCGGGCAACTGTTATGCAGCTGCAAATTGGTGTGGGAAACAGACAAAGCAGATTTAATCTGAATGACATTACAGAGCGTCTACTTATTATTTGCTCATCCTAAATCTGTGTTTAATTAAAAACAGCTTATAGCTTGCTTATCGATTTTGATTTTATCATTAAGTATATTATGTTAGGACGTACATATGCAATTTTGGTGTACTTAGGTTTTAAAATGTCTGAGAAATTAAATGAAGAAGTGGACAAGTCGATTTTGGAGGTTTCCAGAGGTAAAATGACCCAGATTCGGATGGCAAATGCTGTTAGAAATCTGGGTGATAGTGACATGACTAGACCGATTTATCATGTATTTAATGGCGAAAGAATCAGGGAAAAGGCATTTGAAGATTGTGAATAATTACCTCTTATTCCAACTCAAATAAGGAAGAAAAATAAGCACAACTTTATTATAGGTGACCTTTTGACCATGGAGGCAATCGCGTTTTCCATTTAAAGCGCATGCAATTAGTTAGCGACATTCTAAGCTTCAATTTAAAATTCAATTCAGTAAGATAAAAATTGACAAACGTCTAAAAAATTGAAAAATTTGTCAAATTTTTTGCTTCGATGTCTCATATTGCCCATTAAATATAAGATTACAGCTACAATTTGAAGAATTTTCTAGAAATAACGACTTTTTCTAATAGAGAGATCTCTGTTTCAGCCCTGGATGAAGTTTCATAAATTAATTTGGATGTGAGTGTTTGTAGCTGAAGCTTTTAGAAAGCAATGCAACTGCGAAAAAGATGGATTTCGGAAACTTCTTTCACGTGAGTCGGACAAAAAAACGTCTTTTACTGTAACAGGTGTAATGGTTTCTGAAAGCGTTTTTAACGAGTCGATACTCCATAGTTAGGGGCTCATTTTGAGCTAACTTAAAAAAATCAGTGTACAAAGATTAACGTAGTAAAATCATGATTTAGAATGAGCAAATTAATCGTAGACGCCTTTTGTATTTTGCAGTGAGTATCTCATGTTGGCTTAATTTTGCGAGTGAATTGCATATTTTTGCTCTTTTTTAGTAATAATTTTGACACATATGCACAGTTCAAGACGGTTCTTTTGGTCCCTACTCTTTTTTGAGCAAAAGTCATAAATGTATAAAGTAATATGAAATCCTTTATGAATCTTTACTTCCATATGGGTTCTTCTTGTACATAACTTCGAGCAAAAAGCTAGTAAGATAAAACCGAGCTATTCTATTGCTCCTACTTGTCGTAGGGTATCTCCTATCTGCACTCTCAAATTACGAATTTTTCTTTAAAAAGAAACTTCCAAAGTGACTTACTTGGTGACAAAACGTTGTACGTGAGCATTATGCTTTTGAAGGGATCTTAAAAGCTTAAAATTGTATTGACCAAGAGCTACCTCAGGCTAAGAAAATATATGATGGACCGGTAGCCTACTAGAAAAGTTTATCTTAATAGTAGCTGCAAGGTTCGTGACGCATCCACTTTCATTCCAGCTCCCAACATTCATAACTAAAAGTTTTCTGAAGTAAAAAAAGAAATCCATCAGTAGACAAGACCCTAGCGTATTTAAGTGGATTCTTTTTGAGAAAAGTCTTTTTCCACTGTGGTCAAAAGCCCATAGGAAGACTTATGGTTGCTTGTGGCCTAATGATGGTTTGATGATGACCATGATAAAAAAGCTAATCCGTTCTATCAAGAAACTTTTTTACCGTCTGTATTTGGAAGTAAAGTTGAGGCCGACTACATCCTATCTGCATGAATATTAATACGGCTTGTTCTGAAGGAAGAAAAGTTGATGAGTTTGATGTGAAGTGAAGCAATCAATAAATTATTTTTCATATAAGATAACAGATCAAGTTAGTATGCTTTTAGTTATGCGATATGGCAATTTGTATATGATAATTCTTTTTATATGAAAATAAGTTGGGAGTTGAAAATGGCTTCGCTAAATAGAAATGGAATGCATTCTAATGATTTATGTTAGATGCAGGCAATTCAAGTTTTTATTTTGTTTTGTAGGGATTTTTTAGGTTTCATAAGATGACAATCATCAAGTGGCAAAATGATGCATTTTTTTTAGCTCAGTAAACAGTTCAGGTTTACCCAAGTGGTTAAATATCTGAACCATATCATACGCAAAAAGAAGTCAAAGATCAACTCAACTCTACCTCTGAAAGATAAAATTTTTGGTCCAATTGCTAAACGAAGATATTTTGGTATTGATAGGAGCATTTTCCAGCTTCAATGTCGTCATCGCTATTTTTCTGAGAGGTGAAGGTGGGATGGAAGTCCTCCAGCCAAAACCATTTTTGTGCCTAATGGAGCAACCGGAGGTAAAACGTCATTGTCAAAGAAAAATGATAAGCTATTTTAAGCTATTTTGTGAAGCGGATATTGAAAGTTAGCCTAAGAATAATACTTTATATGCCCAACTCAGAGTAAAGAAATCTGATTCAATTATCGTTGTGAGATCCGATCGACATATCAGTTCAGTCATGTACTTTTTCCAAATAATTGAATTGATATTTTCCTTTCAGAAAGAGTGGAATTCACCAGAAGTGCAGCATAAACCCCATTGAAAAAAGATGTGATGGGTCAAATCCATATCCTTTTCAGACAACCAACAGAACCATGAAATTTGATTTAATAAGCGAAACTCTCTCGTCTCGCTTTCCAGCCTGAGTCTGAGCTGAGATTTGAGCTATGAAAACTGGGAGCAAAAAAGTCGAACGAGTCATTGAGCACCACAATCCATTTACTGCTTCACTAATGACTAATGACCATACATGGAGTCTTTAAAGGAGGAAAAGGAACCTGAGTTGAATTTTGATTCTGTACAAGGAATGGTGGGCGGTAGGTATAAGGCTGGACTTTAGTATGGAAATTAGAGAATAACGTCTAAAAGTACAAAGCTCTTTTGTTAACAATGCTTTGTACGAGTACAAATTATATATTTTGAATTGACTGCTAATTTAATAAGCAAAATGCTAAATTAAAGCCAAAATTAATAAATATGTACATGATAAATATTTCTTTACGAATAAATTATATCGCCCACATCTCTGTCTCTGTCTCCATTATATTGTATGTTTTACTCTTCTACTTGCCTGGAATTCCTTTTCAATTTCTGAGCCCTTTTCATTCTCCTGCTGGAAATTCCAGGTGAATAAATTATATCTCTGTCTCTGTCTCCATTATATTGTATGTTTTACTCTTCTACTTGCCTGGAATTCCTTTTCAATTTCTGAGCCCTTTTCATTCTCCTGCTTGAAATTCCAGGATGCTTTCATTTCATTATCTTCCCTGCCCTGATTAAAATCTCTGTCAGAATTCCTTTCTCTCTACAAAACGTAGACTAAAACTTTATGAAAATATTCGCAGCGAAGCACTCTCACGACCAGGCTAGATCATTTCTTCTAAAAATAATAGTGAATTTTATAAAATTGGAAACAGCATGGGTGATTCATAAGTGAAATAATGGTTAGAGAACCACAGTTGACAACTGACATGGACAATTTTTCGATAAGATTATTATCATTTTCCCATCCACTGAGAAGCTAGATGGAAATGTCGAGGCTACCACACCATAACAATGAGAAGCGAATGAAGCCATCCAAAACTTTTATTGAATTTTATGTCACCATGAAAAGGGGAAACGGAGCTAGATTATTTGAAGTCTCTCACAGAACCATTTTTAGTAATAATGATGATATCAATCGCTGCATGTTTTATGTAGAGAAAAATCTGAAGCTCGCACAGCAAGCCTTCCACAGTCTTCCCTATGGGGTGTGTTATTGCAGAGAAAGTTTTTTATTCTAGATATCATCATACATCACACTAGACAGACAGGTTTTGATGTAGTGTTAGGGAAGCGAGAAACAATACGAGTGTAATGCTTTTTATTTTCTACTACATATCCTTTCCCGAAAAAATTGTATTGTCCAAAAGTGAAAGCAAATGTAAAATTTGTGGAAGAGAAAGTATATTCAAAGTTTGTCATACGCTTTTAGACGTTTGCTTACTTTAAATTTCATAGATTTTCTTTACTCATGAAGATTCGTGGAAGGGAAAAGAACAATTTTATCACAGAACAAATACTAAGTTGGGAAAGTTTTTGGTTTAAGTTGAATGCAACAGCTTTGTGAGTTCTCAGAAAGAAAACAATATGAAATGGTGAATGCTAATTCCACACGGGTGAAAGTGGAGAATAAACAACTTTTCAGAGGAATTTAATTAGCCTTCAGTGAATTCGTGGGATAAAGAGAAAAGATTTAGCAAATTAAACCTTGCAATTATACAAGAGCGAACATACGATAAAAATAGATTGCTGCCTGGTTTATTTAAAATTTATGAGTATGTTTGATAACGTATTCTTCAATAAAAAATTTATGTTTGTTTTGTAATTGAGGGGACCTGTATGTTTCCTTTTTTATTAAATTCTGAAGGGAAAGGAATGTTTAATTTTGCTAGCATGTTATTGTTATCTAAAGATAAAAGATGTTTCATTGACGTGGGTAGTAAAGATGATGCTCAAGAATGCCAATCGGATGACATGCAGTTGATCATCAGAGTACAAGTTTTTATTAGATGATTAATCACAAGGAAAACATTGTACAATTAGGATTCACAATCAAAGAATACTTTCACCTCGTATCCTTAAACATCACAACGACATTGTACATTAAGTAGCAGTATACAAAGGGTTGGAAGTTGACCGGGGAGAAAGCGCATCTACAACAGACTTTTTCCTAGAATGGCAAGTTACTGATTGTTGATATTACCTACTCGGGGCCTAAGTCTTGACGCCTACTTAAAGTAGAATTTCTCGCGTTTCTTTTATTTTATAAATTTGAAACTTCAGCGATAGTTAGCCAAGTTCATAAGCTACCTAAACATATACTTTAATTAAAAAATAATCTTAGCATGTTTGCATAAAAAAATCAAATATGGTCTGACAATACCGTGTCGCGGCACGCAGGACTTTCTGGGGGAAAATGGCCACTGTAAAATCACGAATGGCTTTCCGGCTTCCACATTTACGTGAGGTGTAGAGCAGACTTGGGTCTATTACATAGCCTAAAAATAATAATCGCAAGGTTCGTGATATGGGCAGTATGAAGGCCAATATTCAGTGAATATTAAATCATTAAAATCGTCGCGACGGCACTTTTTCGTACTTTTGCCTTGTGTGTAAAAATGGCGCTTTGTTAGGTAATTTATTGTACCCTGTCAAAGAGCCAATGTCTTAGTTGTTACTTCACGAGTATTATTATAATTCTTAGATATTTCGTTTCTTTAATTTTTGCGTTTTCCCTTCATAACAAAGGCTGGCCTACCTGTCCCAAGTTACCCCGCTCTAAAACATAGGTGCTGAGTCTAGTGAAGCCAATATGTCGTCTACAGAATCCCAGATAATGGCTGAGTGTAACCTCAGTCGATTTAGTTGCTGAAAAAATTTGCTATGCTAAAAATATTTTTATTAGTAAAGAAAATATTTTTCGTTTTTACCCCCGTGCCGCGACACCAAAATGACTGACTATACTTTAGGCGCGTGTTGTTCGAAGGGAATTCCATTTTAAATATAATTTAATATGTAGGTACATTAGGATCTTGGCTAACTATGCCTGAAGTTTCAAGATTACAAAATAAAAGGAGCGCTAGAAATTAAATGTTAAGTAGACGACAGAACTTAGGCCCCGAGTAGGTAGAATTACAACGAAGCTTTAGAAAAACGAATAAAAGCTAAAATTAAGTGACTTTAAATGCCTGACAAATGCTTTGTTGAAAAACATATTCTTATTAAGTTAACCTACATTACGCTAATGCGCTGTTCACAGGGCCGTACTGAGGGTAGTGCTAGATAGTGAAAAACACGAGGCCGGGGAAGGGAGGGGCCGGGGAATAACGGGAAAATAATAAGAAAATGTAGAAATCACAACCTCAACATAGTAGAAAATTGTAAAAAATGACACCTTTCAGAGTGCATAATTATAAAATTTGCGGCGCTTCGCGCATAAGGGTTAACTAATGAAAGATGTAAGTAAAATGGGACACACTGAAAACAATTTCACTAGGCCGGGACAAACCGCAGTACGGGCCTGGCTGTTCAGCACGTTACATAATGTCTGCAGCAAATTCCACCTTGGCCCTGATCATTCGTGTATAAAGTCGATTGTATATCTTACTCTATAATCTTAAAGGTCAGATAGAATAGAACTCAAAATGTTATATTTTATTATGATAAATAATGGCTTAAATCATCTAGTTACTCATAGTGTCACTTTAAGGTCCTGCCACACTTGAGCATATGCGAAACAAAAGTTTACGAAACCCAGTATTATGCAACTTCAAAAAAGTATGGGAAACATGCGTGTTTCACGTTCACACTAGACATAAGTGAAATTTATGAAATTTTACTGAAACTCGATATTGAAACTCCCAATAGCGAAACTTGTATCGGAAACTCACAGCCTTTGCAGCTGTTCCGAATAAAGGCCAAAATCATTCATGCAGTTAAAAATTAAATAAATACAGTGCTATTCGAAAAAGTTTGCTATAATTAAAATGGTAAGTCATAACTAAAATTATTATTGCTATATTTAATTTAAAATACGTTATCAGGTTTCGACAAAACGGAAAGTCATTGTGAGAGTGTTGGCAATTCGAAAACTTCTAATGAAGAGTAAACATAGAAGATATTGGGTTCATCCAGTCAATAAAAACCGTAACGTTGATGGAGAACATTTAAAAATTGATGAGATGTATAAAAAGTATCCAGAAAAATTTGCGGAATATACGAGAATGACACCAACTCTTTTTGACTTGCTGCTAGAGAAAGTGGGACCATCGCTTCAAAAATGTGTTACCAAATTCCGGGAACCCATATCACCACGTATTCGTCTTTACATCTTGCTTAGGTTTGAACTAGTTATATATTTGAAGACGGTTAATATTTAAATTATAATTTCAACTTGTTTACCTTTAGATATTTGGCAACGGGTGATAATATTCGAACAATTGCTACAAATTTCAGCATTGGCCGGAGTACTATTTGGGAAATTCTTAAACATGGACTCCCCACAATTTGGAATGTTCTCAAAAAGGATTACGTCAAGGTAAAATTTATGCTGCGTTTTTGAGTTTGTATTACAAATTTTAAATCTTAAAATAGTAAACACTTTGTTTTTAGTGGCCATCAACGGATGACTGGAAAAAAATCGCCGACGATTTCGAAAAAAATCAGGTAATTAGTATTCTATTTCCTCGCCATTTTATAGGATAATGCCATGCATAGCTGAGCTAGTTCTTATTTACTTTACAGGAGAACTTAAAGTTCCAGATTCGAAGAAGATATCTTTGAGTCGGTCAGCACTTCCGTATCATTTTGTGGGAGATGAAGCTTTTCCGTTAACATTGTACATGATGCGACCTTACTCCGCGGCTAATTTAGTTGATGATCAAACAAGAATCTTCAATTATTGCTTATCTAGAGCAAGAAGATGCATCGAAAATAGTTTCGGAATTATGGCCGCTCGATTTCGTGTCTTTCGAAAACCAATTTCTGCTTCTCCACAAAAGACGGAGAAAATAGTGCTGGGTATAATTAAAAATTATTTCATCATTAAAGATCATTTTCAATAATTTTAAATTCGGATATTTATTTGTACAGCTGCAGTTGCACTGCACAATTTTATTAAACGGGAGGAGGACGGACTTCCAGCAAATCAGAGAGTTTACTGCCCGCCAGGTTTTGCCGATGGTTTAGAAGAAAGTAACGGGAATTGGCGAAGAGAGCCATATCCGACTGGGCTTGAGACCGTGAAAAATCTGACAACCGCCGCTCATGAACGTTTATCGAAACAAATGCGTGATGAATTAAAATTATACTTTAATGAGGAAGGTAGTGTTCAATGGCAAAGGCAAATGGCCGGTTTACAATAAAGTGGTTTGTGTAACATCTGTTTATTTTTCGAATAGTAATTATTATTTAAGTTTCATATTCAATGTCATACGAAAGTGAAGTGATTTGTGCTTTTGCAAACGCTGCTTGCCTTGGAGTTAGCTTTCGAAGAGTCTCGCCCACAGACATTCCAAAATGATAAAATTCATCTTCATCTTTTCCTGAGCTTTTTAGAAGCTCAATGATTTGTGATGTCTCGTCGTCAGCTCGGCTTCTCTTCCTAGAACCCGGTCCTTGAGATACTGGCGTTGATTGTTGAGGATTTGGTGTAGTTCCTTCTCCTAAATCTAAAGAACCCGTAGTTTCAGTTTTTTCGGCGGCTGGTTCTTCTGTGCTTCCAGGAAAATTAGACGAAGTACTAAAATAATTTTCGAAATCAGAGTTAAAATATTTCGTAATCTAGCTTGTGCATATTCGTACGGTATTTAAAATAAATACAAGCACTTACTCTTCGTTTTAGATTTCCACACCTTGCAAAATGTTGTGAATAGCTGAAAAAAATATCCAAGTCTTGGGGATGTCATCACGTCCGTCGCCACTTTTTCCAGATTTCCCACGCTTGATCTTCGAATAGTACACCCGCAGGTTTCTCCACTTTGTCCGACAATCCTTCGCTGCAATTAAATTAACTTGATTATTTTTTGAATAAAAATGTTAACTTTAATTTAAAAAATTGTCGGCCAGCTGATCTTTTTACCTGTCATCGGTTTTTTCTTGAAGACCAACCCATTTGCGACTTCTTCCCACGCCAAGTTTGCCAAATTTCTCTTCTTGTGATTTGGATCTTTCGAATCAAACAACAGCTGGCGATTTCCTACTCTTCGAATCAGTTCGAAAGTAGTCACGACGTCTTCAGAGCTTTCTGCTTCGAATGCTTGGTCAAGTTGTTCCAAGTCGTTTGCACCGCTAATTTCCATTTGGGTATTTATACCTGCCAATCCTACGTCTTGGATGTTGTCATCTCCTTCTCCAACGAGCGCCAAAGATGCCTATTAATTAAATTACAATTGTTATTATAAAAAGTTGCTTAATTTGTAATTTGTTGGCCATATTTCTAATTAAAAAGATGATTTTATAGTTATCAATTCGAAAATAAGTACTTACCATTTCAAATAAGTTAAATGTACACCATAAATAATTCGATGAAAAATTAAATCAAACTCAAAACACTGATAGAAGTTGCACACAGGTGGAAAAAGTTTCTTCTCCGGGAGAAGAAACTAGAAACTGCTGTTTGATGACGAATTTGTGTTTGTAAAACACAAGTTTCATGCAAGTGTGAACGAATGCGAAACCATATCTCACATACTTGAGTTTCATGCAACTTTTTGTGGGAATCTGAAATCGAGTTTCATATTTAGTGTGAACGTGAAACCATTAAGTTTGCGAAACAAAAGTTTGATAAACTCGAGTTTCATGTTAAGTGTGGCTGGGGCTTTAAGTAGTCCAAAGAAGAAATTGAAACAAGACTCTAAATTTAAAAACCAATTCCAAAATGCTTTTTGTAACCGAAAATTATATAAAACAAAAGGGCAAGCTCACCCTCATAATAAACGAAGATATTGGAAACAAATCAATTTATGATAA
>JAHZMU010000067.1:6103-17231 GCA_027743725.1 Rambutsinella grinnellia | reverse complement strand
TATTAATTACTTACCCAAGTATATTAAGTCATTTTTTTGCGTTCTAGATACATTTTTTTCTTTTCTCGCGTGAAGAGCGAAATAATTATTAAAAAGGGAGAGCACAGCAGCATCAGCAAGTCGTAGCGTATATATTTTTTTTGTCTGTGAAATCAGAGCAGCAGCAACAGCGTCAGCTCAGCTAAATAAAAAATTAGGATGATGATAATGATAAACAACGGTTTATAATTACGAGAATAAAAAAGGACAGAGATTACAGTACAAGGAAAGCATTATTTTCTTCTTTCATCATTTTCCAGGAGAATGTATTTTATATAGATTTTTTTTCTCTCTCGCATCTTGTAATTCCTTTCACCACAACCATTTTATATTACATGATGATTAAGTTATTTTTGATGAGAAAATATGTTTGTTTTTGTTTTTTAAAAGAGAAACTCACGGTAGCAGGCAACCAACCACAGGCAGCAGCAGCAGAGATATAGATACATTTTTTTTCAGCAGGCGGATGCGCGACGGCAAATAGTTTTCTCGCTTTTTAAGACGAGAAAATAAGTGATTAATTTTGTTTTTTTTTGTCTAAAAAATTAGAAAGTAAATTACAAACAAACAGTACATTGCATATAGAAAAAAAATTTGCAGAGGGTTTGTTTTTGTTGGAATAAAAGGCAAATATAATTGAATGAACAGTTGGGTTCAAAAAAAGTAGGATGAAGGCGTTAGTTTTTCATCATTTAAAAGAATCTTGTTTAATATTTTGTGTGACTGTGATAGATTTTATTCGATCGATCCACCTTAAAAGTTTTGAAGTTGGATGATGAATGGATGGAGTGTGTAGTTTTTTTAGAGGTTTTGTAGCTCTCCTTGTGTGTGTGTGCGTGTTATTGGAACAAAAATTATAAGTAGCAAGTGGGAATTTTTTGAGATGTTTTTAGTTGAAACAAAAATAAAAATGGGAGCAAAATATATGTAAAAAAAATGCAAATAAAAGAGGAATGGGATGAAGCGGTGGACGATGGTGGTGGTGTTTCGAGTAGGTAAAGTTGTATGCAAATAAACGGCAAATGAAGTTGATTAAAAATGCTTGAATGAAGGACTTCCGGCACTAATTAATACTTCTTGTGTGGGGGAGGCAGCTGTTGAGCAGGAGGTCTCACTGGAAGACGCAGAGACATACGTAGGAAAATTTTGTACAATGTTGCTTGCGATGCTGTAAAAGCAAAATAATTACTGACATGAAAATGTTAAATGCTTACTCAAACTACTTGAGGCATTTTGTTATGCAGAGAAAATTAATGTGTATTACGCGGGTAAAGTCGGCTACGGAAATGGGACAGGATTGTTGTGACTCGCCCAGTCTTCCCTCCAAAAGTGCTTGGATTATATGAGGAAAATATTTACAGAAAACTCTGCGACTTTCTCCCAGAGATTGATGCACAAAATGCAATGCAAATAGAAAGGAATGTTAAAAACCAAAGTTTAAAAAAAATATGGCACATAAGACATAATGCAATGAAATAGTTAAGTTTGCAAAGTAAATTGGCATAAAATGCGTGTTGTGTGTAAGTATTCTTTGTTCTCCCCTCTCAGCAAATAGATAGATGAGCTATGATCAAAGATATTGCGCTGCTGCAACAAAAAAATCATACAGGTGGACAGCATATATATTATTACTTAAACAGGATTAGGCCATCAGCATTATTATATTATTATTTCAATTTTGCTTTTTACCAGTACAATTAACAACAATCACCAACAATTCTCTTCCGTCGAGTCATAATAGTACATTTTACATTTAGGATAAAATTGTGTAAATATAGGTTTCCAACTATTCCTTTAAACTTATTTAGCAAATGCAAATAGTAACAATTTTAAGCAAAAAGATACAATTTTTTTCAGTATTAAAAAGATAAAATTTCTTCACCTTTGAATAATGTGCATAAAAGTATTTAACGTGTAAAAATAATAATTCAACAACATGATAGCTCCACAGAAATTAATAGCAAATATATAATAGCATTTCTAATTTTTTTACAATTAAAGAAGGGAGGAAAAATAATTCGCGAAGACAATAGCAATTTCAAGGTATTTTCACTCACATCTAATCTATCTCATCTATCTAATATATTCAATCGCTTTCACTTTCATTTACTTCCGGGCTCGCTTTTGTTCTGAACCGTAATCGTCGTCTCCTTCTGATCGTCCACGTTTAGGTGCAGTAGGTGCACCCATTCTAGCAATAGCTAGGGCAAAGTCTATGGGGAAAACTGTCGAATATTCGCAAAAATTAAATATGATGACAGTTTCTTTCATCAAAATTGACTTTTAAAAAGAAGAAAGATATCTTTAAAAATCTCAATCGGCCATTTCTTTGTAGGGAAATTAAAATATCAATAATAAATTTCAATCATGAGGGTTGATAATAGATTTTGGGTACATTAAGGGACGGAAATGTGCGGAATAATATGACAATCATGATTTCTGGCAGCTCGTCTCCTTCTGATCGTCCACGTTTAGGTGCAGTAGGTGCACCCATTCTAGCAATAGCTAGGGCAAAGTCTATGGGGAAAACTGTCGAAGATATTAAATATGATGACAGTTCTTTCATTAAATTAGACTTTAAAAAAAGTTGTCTTTAAAAAATCTCAATTGGTCATTTCTTTGTAGGGAAATTAAAAAAATCAATAATAAATTTCAATCATGAGGGTTGATAATAGATTTTGGGTACATTAAGGGACGGAAATGTGCGGAATAATATGACAATCATGATTTCTGGCAGCAACAATTTGACGATACCAGATTAACTCATCTAGAACCTCCAAATTGTCACTATCATGACTTCCATAATACTCTATAAAACCGTACCTAAAATGGCTAGTCAGGAGGCGAGACGACTAACGTGTCACTGACAATAGATTGTTGGCTAACCTTGTTTTAATCGAGCCAAAGATTTCAATGATTTTGTGAAGTTTTACAACTGAAGAAGAGACATAAAACAATTGACGAAGACAATAGCAATATAAATGTTTATTCATATCTAAACAATCTCAACTAACTTTCTTCTCATTACTAATAGGTTTTTCTACAAATGACTAATTCCTTAATGTTAGGTTTACTGTAAGTTCATCACTAATCATTCTTTTGCAAAACCTTTCAATCTTTCAAACATAAAACACTAAAAAAACAAACAAAATCTCTACTTTTTTACAGGGTCGAAAAAGACACTTCTTGATAAGAAGTGATGTCAGACTTTCATTAATAAATTCTTTATACAAATAAAAATCATAATATAACAAGAGCCAAAATTAAAATTCTAAAAAAGCAAAAAATTGAAGATTTTATCATAACATCACACTTAATAAATCTAACTCAAACTAAACCCTTTTCTTCCTCTCTTGGCACCTTAGCTTATCCCAATAATTTCCTCTTGTACTTTATCTAACAAATCTACAAACTATTCTAAATATTTTCCTATTATATAAGTTCATGAAATATCATAGGTTTTTTACACCTACTTTACAACTACAAAATTTTCTTGATAAGCAAAATGGGTTTTTTATCCCTTGATATTAAAAAGCACTAAAATATACACAATATCTAACGCAAAGCATAGAAGTGTTTTTTTGCATAGAGTAAAATAATATTTTAAAATATATCCCCTGCCACCACCACCACAAAAACCACAGGAAAATTTACGAACTAGACTCTGTTTCTGATTTAACACATCAAATATATCCCTTTAAAAGTAATTCTCATTTTTGTAATCAGTTCAATTATCCCTAAATGGAAGCCTGTGCACAATTCCAACTTGCACAAACTTATTTACTACCATAAAAGTCTTGTTGACGCCTCTTCTATTCTAAAAGATCAAGAAGCGGTATTTTATAATAGAATATTTGTATACAGGAAGTGCAAAAGCTTTCAAGTTGAAAACAAGTCATGAAATAAAAACCCACACTTCTACTTTATAATGCTTTATAACTTTTTATACTACATAAGCTATAATACCCTTAAAATCCTAACAGAATCTCGTTATTTCTTTTACCCATTTTTGACTATTAGTAGTTTTAATTCTGCTGTACAGACATATATTTAAGCATAGGCATCGTATATTGAACAGTTTTTAAAAAAGCAGTCCATGTATTCTTACTAGAACTATCATAGTATTTTCTTAAATTTTCACAGTGAAATTCTCATGTACTTAACAGCAGTAAAAAGAAAGTTAAACTATTACGCAATAAGCGATATAAAACTAGCCTGATCATTTGTTTATACATTTATTACTAAGCTATTAGTTTAACATCAGGCATGTCACTAGCTGAAACGATGAACAGCATTAATTTCTTTCAGCCTCAAAGTAAGAAAAATGCTTTTCACCCAAATATATCCTGATAGGCTCTTTCTCTTATTTACAATTTCTCAATACGAATTAGACACAATATTTGTGTATTAAAAATAGCAATATTATTTGGGCCAGCTACTGTTGCAAAACTTGCTTACATTTTTTTGAAAAACAATTGGGATTGGAACGAATAATAGCATTTAAATTTTTTCTAGCTTCTTGACAAGCAGCTTCAATTATAAGAAATTCCGAAATACTTCCGCATGAGAAAGGGATAAATGGAAAACGGCTTCAAAAAGAAAAGAAAAGACAGTTAAGCTGGTCTCATTCTCTTTTGACCAGGTAATGCTCCATTTCCTGCTGCTGCTGCAGCCGGATTAAAGAGCTGTTGGGCACCTGCCCCAGCCGCAGGTACAGGCCCTCGCCCACCTAACTGACCAGCATAAGCGGCTAAAAGTGCTTGTTGATTCTGTGCTTGAAATGGGAGGCCTTGACCTCCAAACTGAACCCCGAATGGGTTAAAAGCAGCAGCAACAGCAGCAGGATTAGCCGCTGGATTGGCAGCCGCCGAAGCAGTTGGCATTCCAGCAGCAGCTAGTGCATTAGGATTTAACTGTGCAGCCCCTTGAAGTCCAGCAGCGTTGCCTTGTTGCGCATTAGCCAAGAGTTGAGCCCTTTGGGCTGCCGCGAGTTGAGGAAAACTCGCAGCTAACAATGGATTCATAGCTGCGGCAGCAGCAAATGGGTTAAGACCCGCGGCAGCAGCATTTGCTGCGTTCATATTTAAATTGACATTGTTCTGATTTCCAGCGTTATTATTCGCAGCGGCAGCAGCCATTTGCTGCATGGCTAATGCAGAGTTTTGAAACGCTGCTGGATTTGCGAGAGCCGCTGCGGCCATTGCCTGGTATTGATTCAATAATTGTTGTTGCTGATTTTGCTGTTGCTGAAGTGATGCTGCAGTATGGCCTTGAAGCGCAGCTCCAGTGAAGCCATGCGTAGCGGCAGACGACACGGGAGGAACCGCACCAGCAGTAGCACCCGCCCCACCTTGTGCAGCGTTCTTATTAGTTTGCAATGCAACTCCTGTGTAGTTAATTGCTGCCAGTGCATTATGGTAACTCTGAGCGGCAGCCATATAAGCGGCGTTACTTTGACCGACAGCTACATTTACTCCACTCGTTACCGCCACTTGATTCGCATTCGTTCCCCGCATCCTCTTTGCTTCTATCTTCCCATCATCATCCAAGTCATTGTTGGCTGAGTTCGCCCCTAAATTATTTCCATCATGAGTGTTACTTCCGTCTGTAGAGCCGTCGCTACCAGGCTCAATTTTTAAACTACCAGGCCTATTGAGCCCCGAGTCAAGTGAATCCAGCGTACCGTTAGAGAGTGATGCTCCACCACCCCCAGCTCCGGAGGCGGAATGGTCTGACCCAGCAGCGCCGCTGTTTGTCCCCGCAGTCTGAGCGACGGACACCCCGACGTTGTTGTTCACGATGCTTGTTGCTGTGAAAATAAGTTGTGTGAAACTACACTAGTGAGGCATTCAGCAATAAGCAAATTAACGTTATTACAGAAGAGAAGGGAATTTCAACAGAAATAAATGCCTTTGCATTTTCACACAAAAACGTTTCATGGTTGCAGTACGTTACTCGTAATAGAAGAAAACGGAAAATATAATTCGACACATTGCCTAATAAAAAGTCATAGTATCTCTTTACACAAAAGCTTTCTCATTTCCACCTTCAGTTTTCAACAGCCTTATTACGATTACATACTAGCGGTAAAATGCTGTAGGAAAGGTGTACACCTCCAGATTAGGCAAAGTTTGATTAATTCAAGCAATTTACAAAAACGGTCTTTACTTTCGAACTTTCTCTTTAAAAGAAATAGCGTGAAAACGAGACAGAAACTCAAATAAAAAGTTTTTCTGTAAAAATCAGTTGATTTGGTAGTAGAGCAAAGTACAATGAAGCGATTAAGGCACGGATACATTTAATATTTTGAGAACAAGATTAAGTCTAGTAATAGATTTTCCAATAATTACATCAATATACCATTAAGCTCACTGAATATTTCCATCCCGGAATGTTTGCAAGACCTTTCTCTCCTAATAGTATGGCGATAAAAGACTGACAAATAATCTAGAATGGAAGCATTCAATGCGCTGAATGTTATACTCATGCAACTATTGGAAAATCCATAATGCTCCATAATATTTCATATCACCGTGCCTTAAACATCGTATTTGTTTCTTTTTTGTAAACAAAGCATTTTTTTTACAAATTTGCTACAAGACACTGAAGGCATTTCCGGTTTTTATTACTTTTTTCTCTCTCAAACGAATGACTATATTTAGTACTATGGTCTGAATTGGAAATTGGAGGGTTGTTATTATTATATAGTCTCAATTCTTTTATCAAGATCAAGCAAATATATAGTAGTCGAGACGAGAAGAGCGGAAAAATCAATGAAGGACAAAAAAATTAATGGACTTACATGAAACAGGCACGAAAGGCTGTTGCAACTGCATCAACTGTTGGTATGCGGCTGACGGATTGTTTGCTGGCTGGTATACAGGAACACCACCCTTGTCTGCAGGACGCTTGTATGCCACCACGCCGGGATACGCCTTCATGCCAAAAAAAATTAGCTGAATAATAATATTTGCTAAAAAATTACTGCGGTACTTCAGACAAAGAATCTATTTCATGCTCGATTTCCGCACATGCAAAAGAATTCAATTGCAGAGTGGAAAAGAAAATAGGAAAAATTCTCACCTCATTTCCTCTTGGAACTTTCTGCTGCACGACGGTTTGCTGTGGAACTCCCAATTGGGACATCACAGCTCCAGTTGGATCTGACGCTACCAGTGGAACTAATGGACCTGCTGCTGCAAAATATGGATTGTAGGTTTGGCCAGGAACGCCTGCCAGGTATGGGTTGGTTGCCTGCATTGGGAGAGAAAAGAATCCTCATAAATATTTTATCCGAAATTATGTCTACTACACCTTTCTCATTCATTTCATTTATCCACTTACCACTGCAGCCGGATAAAACAAAAAAGAGAATATTTTATGATAAAGCAGTTCTTTTATGAAGCTTCTTTCTCTTCACTTCACTCTCTCTCATTAAAACTCCCTTTTTCTTTCAAATATGACCTGGTAAAAAGAGCAGACATTTGACACTTAAAAATGATGGAGTGCACTATATTTCAGTCAACCTTCCAAATCTCCTTTTCCCACATTTTATTCCTCTTCCCATTTCTCCTTGCGTCACAATCCTTTTACACATATATCATAGCATTTTTCTCAACTTTTGACTCCTCACACATCCCGTCCATTCCACTTCACACAGAATGTCTGCAACACACTTTTTCTACTCTCTTCCTCCTCATCCTCACACTTCATGGAACCACCCAGCCAATGCACAAGATCTCGTCCCAATCCCATTATATGCATTACTTAACCATCCATGTCCTACTGAGAAACGATCTTTCTCTAAACGCTTCTTCATCTTTTTTTCTCACTGAATAATTTACATCGAGTCTCATGAATCATATGAAAGTGAGCATGTAGCAAAGCTCTTCCACTCAAACCCATTCCATTTCCCAGTATTTACAACCACTCTTTTGACACTTTCGGAAAAATCCCGTTCAAAATAAGCTTACGCCTTGACTACTCCCACCAACGCATCGCGCCTTCACAAAGATTTTAAAACCATAGCTTCTATCATATCCTCATTTTCATCTCGGGCGATATTTTTTTTTTCGGTAGTAAAAATATGGAAAACCCAACTGCATTTTATAACCATTCCCAAAAGAAACATGTGGCGATTGCGAAACGAGAAAAAAACCGAGAAAAATTCCCTAATGTCTTTTAATGCTAATTATAAATTTTACAGCAAAATCCAATTTCTTCTCTCTTCAAACATGAAAATCTAACTCAGCTTTGTCACTTTTTATCTCAACTGTGCAGTAATGAGAAAAAAGGATAAATACTCCAAATTTTACACAAATACATGGCAAGGACCAACGTATTGCAGTCTTCCCACTTGTCACTTTTCTAATTGATTGACAGCACTCTGTAAAGTATACTGTTAGTATAAGCAGCGAACACTGCACTACATCGATAATCCCAACAGTTCAGAAACAAAACAACCAATTCATAAGTTTAAAAACTACTATTCCCTAAATTACACAAGTCTGAAATGCAAAACTCTCTCAAAGCTAAAAGCAAATAGTTGAAAAATGACGGAGATGATGTAACAGAAATGATTTCGGAACACAGCAATATGTTCATAATAGCTTTTCAGTTCAAACTTGCTTTCAGTCTAGAAATCTGTTACATTCAGCAAAAGTATTGCTTCTTTCTTTCATCGCAAACATTTTACTCCTACAAACAACAAAGGCAGTCAAGTCACTATTCTTAGGACTTCTTCTCTAGCTTCCCTCTCTTTATCCATAACACTTCCAGTGAAAAAATCAAGAAAAAACCCAACTTTTTCTCATTTCATCCTTCCTCAACTTTATTTCCGCTTTTTCAACTCCTTCTTTCATTTCTTTATTTAGGTAGAGAGCATTTGTGTATTGAGAAGGAATATCAGAGATTTTTCCACCCGTTATCCACCCATCCACAGATAGAGACGTCATTTTCTATTTTCCTTTTCCAAACATCTTCAATTCCGTTTCTCTACTCCAAATGGTACACTTGCTACGAGTCTCATTTGCACGTTCAACGTTTTCCATCCATTACATCAGTTTAAGAGGCAACTTCTCCAGAGAAAATAACAACCACATATTACACATTCTGCTTAACTTGCTATATCCCCATTCCATGTACGCAATGCAATCAAACCTTTTCAATACTAAAAAGACTGGGATGGGTAGGCATCAGCGTGGAATTTTTATTCTCACACCGCACCACCACTCTAATCTCCCAGTTTCCTCTCCCAATTTTCCACGAGAAATATAAATTTTCGCTCCTCCAATCCTTCTCAACAACAACAAATAAACATGGTTTACTCCTTCACTTTAAAACTCTTTCCAGTGTAAAGCTCTGAAAAAACGTACAGGGAAGAGGAGGAATGGAATGAGAGGGGAAACATGTGCGAAATGTGATTTATACCATTCAACCTGTCACATTTTCCCTTAAACTACATGGCTTCCGCTCCTCTCCTGCTTGTTATTACTAGTCCACTATTATTCCTCTCGCACTCCTCTCTTGCTCTGTGATCCTCAATAATATATGATTTCAGCGTGATGATGATGATGACGATGATACAGCGACTTACTACCTCTTCTACTTTCCTTTCACAAAAAAAACTTTTATATTCGTAGATAGTGGGGAGAAGAGAGAAAAGTAGAATTAAAGATCAAAACTCTCTACCAAACCCTTTCCCTACATATTCCCTTTTCCAATTTTCTACCCCAGATATGTATCTACTTTTTTCTATCTAATACCAACAAGTTTTCAATTCCTCCTGGAGAATGCTATTTACCACGACTATATGAAAGTAAAATACTTCCAGTTGGTTCCACACAGTGCGACTTCCATACTTGCACTAATGCCTCTACTCCAACAGATAAAATATTCCTTCTACTTTACTACTATTTTCTCATTTCATTTTTTCAGCTCTTCATCGATTTTTTTATCCTTGCTCCTCCAAAAACACTGCCACAAATTCTAGAGAACCCGCAAGATACTGTGGAATCGGATGCGCAATAATATCACCATCGGTCGTGCCAGATTTAAATTTTTTTTTATCCTTTTGCATTCACAATTTGCAATGAATTTATGAAGAAGGAAAAGCGTCTCAGGCTTTTACCAATAGAATTTATGGATTTTACACACCTGCTTATAACAGACAATCAAGGAAACCGCGATTTCGCCAAAAGGAAAGTATTATGACTCACACTGGAATAGTGTCACACGCACCCTTTGTACTTTTTATTAGTCATCAGTACCTTTCCTTTTCATATGAAAATTTCTCTCTCGACTTTCACTCAGCATATGAACTTTAATTTTCCGTTTTGTCTTTTGAACATCAACTCAATCTTTGCACATTCTTCAAACAAGCGACAACATATTCAGTAAAGTAAAAGTCTAAATCCTCGTGACAATCTTTCTACTTTCTACAATTTTCGTAAAAAAAATCCAGACATTGAACGGAGTCATTCACCGTTCTACTTTTGTTATCAGTATAATATCTCCATAAATATGGCCTTCTAAATATTAGAGACTATATTAAATTATATAAGAGCAGTCTCTTCGCCCGAGTCTTTGCAAAGCAAATAGAAACTCTATACTCCCTTAAGNCATCAACTCAATCTTTGCACATTCTTCAAACAAGCGACAACATATTCAGTAAAGTAAAAGTCTAAATCCTCGTGACAATCTTTCTACTTTCTACAATTTTCGTAAAAAAATCCAGACATTGAACGGAGTCATTCACCGTTCTACTTTTGTTATCAGAATAATACGTCCATAAATATGGCCTTCTATTAGAGACTATATTAAATTATATAAGAGCAGTCTCTTCGCCCGAGTCTCTGCAAAGCAAATAGAAACTCTATACTCCCTTAAGAGTCTCGAAAACAGTTGTCAAATCTCTCTTTACGTAACGTTTTCTCCTCAATGCCTGTCGATTTACAAGCTTTCATTTTTTCTTCACAAAAAGTCAAAGATGATCGAGAGCCGAGAGATGGAGAGAGAGTCATATGCAATACGTCTCTGACTTTTTGCCAGTAGTGGAGGCTACACAGAGCTGGAAAACTCTGTGTAGCCT
>JAHZMU010000066.1:0-10448 GCA_027743725.1 Rambutsinella grinnellia | reverse complement strand
CTTTCAAGCTGCAAAAAATGTAGCGAAATACGTTCCGTCTTGATAATAATGCGCAATCTTGTATCAGCTATTGATTGTCGTAAAATGATTTCTTGGAAAGACGTTATTACATTTTTCCCGCCTGTTTTTGCCACTTTCAATCGGTGTGAGAAGAGTGAATTCACAGAGAAAAAAGTAATTAAGGCTGGAGAAACGCATCAAGATGTTTCAAGTACACTCTTCCTCTTTTCCGGAGAAGATATTGAAAAATGTGTAAAATGAGATGTAAAAAGTGATTTTGCATGTCCAAGGTCCGTCCTTGTATTTATACTGTCCTTAATTATTTGTGAAAAAAACATTATATCAAACAAACCTACTTTAAAGTTTACAAAGGGCAATAAACAAACATTTTATATCAACGAACCGAATTTCAATAAAGCCAGCCACTCGCCACCCACACTATTGGAAAGTGGTTGTAAGGGGAGCGGAAATCAAATAAAGGGGAAAGCATAATATCCCATCTCAACCATTTCGAGGGGTGGTCCACACATCATAAGACAATCTTTTCCCATTCTCCAATCGATATTTCCCCCTTCCTCATAAAAACGGAAGACGGGTTAACCAAAAGCCTTACATCTTAAGCTCTTTTTTTTTGATGCTGTCAACACATGACTCGTAAATTTGCAACTCTTCCATCTCAACTCCCATTTCTAGTTCTAAAAAATCAACAAGAAAAACGCTTTCAACTCTATCACAATTAAAGTAATTCTCTACATCTTATCAGCAACCATTTTGTCTCCTAGAGAGAGAGAGAGAAAGTTGCCTCCTCCCCCAAAGTTTTTATTTTGTTTCCCCCGCAATAAATAAGAGTGTGGGGCTTGTACACTTTTTCAATATTACGGATTATTATTGCATCTCGTTCTTCCTACTTCCGTTTGGTAACAATGGATGTATATATGCATTTTTTTTTGCTTTTCCCTGGCTTCAGATGACGTTCAGCTTGAAGAAGCACAGCCTAGTAACAATTTGGGACGGTTGCCAAACGAAATGAACTAGGAAAATCCAGTGAGGCTGGTCCCTTTTTTGCCTGAATGAGTTAAGAGAGAGAAGCGTCGTGTCTATTCACATTCCACATCCCCTTTCCTCTCTCTCCGTGGGATTAGCACATGCTCTCATGAATACATTTTTTCTTCACTTGAGCAGCTCCACTGCAACTTAACATTCACCCTTGAATTGTCACTGGTTAGGATGAAAGAGAGAGAGAGAGAGAGAGAGGAGGAAATGTATAAATATTTTGTAACAAATAAGCGGATTTTTTTCTTTAGGCTAATACCACTGTCATGTCATCATAACTTAAGTATCCTCCTAAACACATTGATAGCTTTCTCCTCTCTTCTCCATCTCCATTTATTCCTCCTCCCTCTCCTTCCATTAAAGGGAATAACAATGTTGGGAAGAGAGAAAATTATTGACGGAAAATGCTCACTCATTTCCCGGGGTCGGTTAAAAAAAGGATGTCATCGGGTAAGTTAATGGCAGAAGAAAAGTCTGAAATAGTACGGGTTTAAATTGAATTTCACAAGATTATATTGTTGATTCGGTTTCTCCTTATTGAGGACGGTTAAGCCAAAGAGATATGTTATTTTAGTTGGAGCAGTTTGTACAACTTCCAAAAACTTTTTTTTTATAGCAGACTTTTCAGCCAAAGAGGAAATGGAATAAAGGAAAAGACCTTGGGAACGAGAGGATCCCCGTTATTATCCTGGTTTTGGCAGGCATTAAATACAAGCCATGTTTCTATTTATGCTTACAAAATAATAAAAAGAAACAATTTGGCATTTGGAGATGGGAAGAGGGGATTCATCTAAAGTCACAATTACATAATAGCAACCACAAGACCTAAAAAGGGCTCCAGAACTATATAAGCCACTCTAACTCTGAGCCTTTTTAGAAAGCCTCCAGTTTTAAAAACATGAGCTTTACACATGACTTAAGCAGTCTTCATAGATTAGAATTATTTCAAAGGTATTAGGTTGAGAGGTGCGGAGCTTCTCCTTTCTAAAGTCACCAAGAGCTGCAAGAATGATCATTAAAGCAGGTGATGTTTATGGAGAGATGGAAATGGCTCATTTTTTATATATTTTTTCAACCATTTTCCTTTTCAAAACTATTCAATTCTCTCTCCAAAAATATTTCCTAATGAAAACCTAAACACTCGACGAGTGTAACAACCTCGGAAAATTTCAAGTAATTAAAATGATGTTAAGAAGACTGTGTTTAAGGGAAGCAAGTGCTCTAAACTACTTTGGAACTAAAGCTAAGTACTGTTTTGGCATCTCACAACAGAAAACAATTTCAACTAGGAGAAACAGAGAGCCCAACTCTCTTTTCTGTACAAAGTGATAGTGGAAACATGCATGATAATTTAACGGGATAACAGTCATTGTCAAGGAAAGAGACGATGTTAAGTTGGTCGTAATGTGCAACGATAATGTGCACATTATTACAACCGTGTGTAATAAGTAGGGAGAGAATATTTTTTTTTGCTGGAAAAAATTTAGGTTGATGCTCAAAAGCTGCTGTAAAATTTTTTATAATTTAAGAGATTTTTTTTCTCTCTCTCTCTTTTCCTTAACTAAAATAGATTTCTATCTAAGTTTGCAACTGTTTTGATATGTTGGCTTTTGCTTTAGAAAAGTTCTCGGGGAGAAAGCTATGGGATGAAGCGCTCATTATATATGCTATTATTCAGAGTGAAAAGAACCTCTTGGTGAATATACGAGCACTTGAGACATCTAATTAAGCGCTATTTAAAACATTGGGACGGAGAAATAATTGGAGTAATTAAGATGTAATACGGGCTACGCTCAAGAGCTGCTCAAACCAGAACGCACAAGTCTCACAATCATTTTTTCTTTACAATAACCAAAAATATGCACGACGTAATACCATTCTACGGAGGCAGAGTTGCAGGAAAATATGTAGGTAATTAAATGGATTCGAGAGTCTTTTTAATGTTTCGAGTATCTGTAAAAGTTTGGGCTGGGAGAAACTATTTATATATAATTACCCGTCATTATCGTGTCGCCTATCAAATTTAAATTGATATTCTGGTTAACGAAATTGATATGCGAAGTAAATCGAGTCGAATATAAGAAATTAATACGTACGAAATCGATATAAAAAACCACTTCATTTGAAAGGAAACGCGGTTTTTCACTCCACTCTTATTATGATTGGCATCCACCTATTTTGACAATACTGAAATTTTAATGTGTACTTAAATCATCTTCGTATTCAGACAGATGCCAGTCGTCTACAACCAATTTGAACAATTCTTTTTGACATTCTATAAATTATATTTGAGTGGTATTCAATAAACATCAAGAAAAAATATAATTTAATCTGACGTGAAAAAAGACTACTTGGAAGAGTATTGCGTACGGATGAAGAGAAGACAGACTCGGGTTTAATATTACTGAAATTTCATACTTGTTTCTCTTTAAAATTTAAACAGCTCATTAAAATATTTCAGTCTTTGATTTTTTTTCTCTCGAGGGAATCAGTGCGTAAATAAATCCCTCCGAAATCAGTCAGAGTGACTCGTTAACGTCACTATTTATTTAAGATGTTTTATACTTGATTAGAATTCAAAGGCTGTCCCATTTTTCATCCAAACCCTTTGACGTTAATCAGAACACGAGACATGTCCCCACTCAACTGTCCTTGAGTTCATCCAGAATTATGGAATATTCTCTCTACTTTTCACACACGATGCAATGAATGAATTCCGAGTTATTCCCAGAAGTAAAAGAGTCCATTATTCCATGCGCGAAAGAGAAAACACTTTTCAAAACCTTTTACAAGTATTCAATTTATGATTTAGATTGAAATAATTTTTTTTCTTCTAGAAATTATTTTCCAATTGTGACAATTGTGTGGGGAAAGTTGTTTTATTTTGCTTCTGAAAAAAAAAATCATTTAAATGCTTTCTAAAATGTATAGAAATGTGTGAACAAGTAAGTGAATTGCTCAACCTCACCTTTTAGACTTAATGGTCTTTTTAGAAAGTAACATTGCACCGTTTTATTTGATTGTTCGATTTCACACGTTTTGATGTATTTCATTCATAGAACCAAGTGGGGTAGAGAAATAGGTGGGAGTTTTTTTTAAAACATGTCACTATAGTATTTTGGAAAGAGAAAGTACTTTTCTCCAAAAAAGGAAATGAATGACACGTGAAAGTTGAGCACTATTTTGTATTTTAATGCTTTCAATATTTTACACAGAGACAACCTCCCAATTCAAGGGGGGGATAAAAAATTCACAAAGATTGACTAACAATAAGGCTCAAGACTCTCACCTCTCTCTGCAACAGTTTGGGAGAGAAAATGGAAGAGGAATAGAAAAATAGTACATTGAATATGTAAATGTAAGCGCCGCCATCCATCTCGTCTTTCTCCTTTCAATTCGGACTTGAATAAGAGAATCGTTACTAGTCACACACGCACTATTTCTCCTTCTCCAAGTTCACATTAAATTATTCAAGTTCAATGCTTACGTCATTATTACTTTTAAAATCTTTTAAATCCATCTTCCACCTCCCTATTAGAGGAAAACGATCTACTGGCAAATTTAATAACGGAGATTTTTCTTTCCTTTCTAAAGAACATTATTATTTAATAAAGTGCTTACGATATAAAAACTTTCCTTTAGTATCTAGCGATGGATACCAGGAAGAAGGAGTTTTTACTGCGAACAAAAAAAAAAGATGATGATGACAATTCATTTCTCCTATGCATAAAACATCAAACATGGCTCTCTTTTCGCAAACTGCTTGTTAGTCTTTTGCTTGCATCATCACATCTTCACAGAGTTGGAGCTGAAAGCTCCTTTTTTTATGACTACCTTTGTTTAATAAAATAAAAGTGTATTGTGTACTAAACCCTTTCTTTCCTCTGATGCCAGTCTATTTACAGTCTTTGTTGGTTGATGGGCTCTCTAAGAAAATAAGTATAAACGTATGTTACCATTTCACAGAGAGAGAGGGAAAAGGGCTCGTAAAAATTGACAATATAAAATCATCATCTGCCATGGAAAATGAGTGTCCACATGTATAGGAGTGAGTTTAGTGCTAGCACTAAACATAAAAATTTGTACTGTTTTTTCCTCTCTATACAAAACTAAAACTTCTTCATGCATGGATGCATCCAAGAGAGAGAGAGAGAGAATGGCATCATGTCACAAAAAATGGGATGGGTATTACTAGTCGTACCAAACAATGATATTTCTTTAAACTTTCTCCAATACATTGTTAGGTAATCGTTTATCTTTCACATTGCTTTTCACTTAGCTCAAAGCTCTTTTTCTAGCAAGTGCATAAGATAATGATTTTATAAAGTCTGTAATGGCTTAGTGCTTAGTTCGCATTGTGTTTGAATTGCATCGTTTGAATAACTTCAAGATAACTTTGCTGACCTTTTCATAAACGGATGAATCCTTTCACAAGAAAAGCTCTTTTCTTTATAAATAGATTCAAACCATTATTATCTGCTATAGCCAGGTTAACTCTTCAAATTTTCAAATCCAAATCAGCTTTTTAAATCCTGCTTATTTTTTTTACAATTTTGCACAATTTCATATTAACCTGATGGATAACGATCGTGTCTTCCTAAACAGGTTATAATTAAAACTTAATTTCCCCTCTCCTTTCTCACACCCCATCAGACTTAATGAAATATGCAAATACTAAGGAAATGGGAAGGCTACGCATCCAACTTCTAAAATGTCTCTTTAATTATTTTTTAAAATCTGATTACGACTGTCCCTGCTTTATAAGCTTAAAATAAGAGGGAGTTTACACTATTATTTACGACATATTAAATTGATGAACTCTCATCACTCTAATAATATTTAGCACTTTAAAAGTTACTCTTTTTCTTTGGAAAAATTCTCGCTTTAAAAAAACGCGCGAGTGTTCCAGCTATTATTATCTTAACATAAAATGGGATTTGGGTCCTTAAAAAATTTATATAAAGAGTTTGACCCACTCCGAGCCTGGCTGGCTTACATTTTCTCCCTTTACGTTGTTGAGTGACGCATAGTCTCAGTTTTCTCTTTCTCTTTTCCTCTATAATACTTTAATCTTGCATTCCGTTCTACAAAAAGCTTCTTCCTGTCACCCTACGAGAAGGAACTAGAGATAAAACTCTGCTATTCCTTTTTTTTTACTACCCAAATCATGCAAGTGACTGATGACTATGGCAACGACATCAAATAAAAATGACAAGAAAAATACAACACTCTTTATTACATATTCTATCTTAATGTTCCAAGAAAACTTTGCTGAAAAAAAAATAGAAAATTTAGTAAAGGAAAAAAAATTTGATATGCAAAGAATATTTCTCGTCTGCTCTTTTTCTTCAGCACGTTTTCTCTAAAATAGTTTGGGTTTTGCTAGATAAGCTTTCTGTGCCCTTCTCCCTTAGATTTTCCTCTTAGGTTGGTGGATGTAAATAGGCGGAAGTGAAAACCGCTTTTAGAGGATCCCTCGTCTCTGTGTCACTAACTCATGCTTGGCTTTCCCCTTTTCATCATCACTATTAAGAGTTTGGAGAGTGAGTAGATGTTTACAGCTGGAAATGGTTATCATTATTGAGCCAGTAGGAGTCTACCCGGCTTGATGTGAAATGTGTGTGAGTACGTAATAATAACAATAACACATAGACAATGTCATGCCCAGAACGACTCAACTTTATTGTACATAATACAACTCGCCATTTCTATGCAATTCTCATCATCATCCTCCGGAGGAGACAGCGAAGGGACAAGTATAAACTTTTATGTCTTTACAGCCATCCCATTCGAAAAGGAAATAGGAAGAGGGACTAGGAAGAGAGAGAGAGAGACTGTGTATAAAAATGATGCCTATTTTTCTCTCCAACTCCTTCTCTCCTACACACTTTTACATGTTCTTTGTACTCTCCCATGTTTCTTGTCATGAGATATATTGCAGTTGTCAAAACGGTGTTCTAAAACTGTCAATTTCCAGTTTAAAAGTGGAGAGGTAGAAATAATGTTGCTGTCAAAAATTTTGTGACTCAATACTAAACTCTGGAGGAGGAAGTGCATAGTGTGCGTACCTATAAGCTACAAAAGCTCTGTTTCTATCATCTCCTAGGCTTGTTTGCAGAGAGAATATCATCACCACTTCCTTCATGCCTGTCTCCCCCAACAAAGTGAGGACTAAGACAGTTAACAATGGTCTTCGTGTTTCCAGCCGAGGAGACAAGACAGTCTCCAGAGAGAGAGAGAGAAAAGCATTGGCTAGCCTTTCCTTGACTTCCATGTCAGATTGGATGCTGTAGTATTACTGGTGGATAAGAAAATGAGAGAAAATATCATTTTCTTCTCTGTCTTCCAATTCTTACGTCACTTTTTGTTTACGAGCAAGGCTCAAAAGCTATAGTTTATTACGGATTACGGAAACATGTCATTTTTTTCTTAGCCCTTCTCTCCCTCTTGACATGCTTGACTACCATTTAATTACAGAGAAAGCATTGTCGTTTACAAGACAAAAATATTAACCTTGCATGTCGTAACAGTTGCAAATCTTTAGGTCATCAACTTATCCGCATCCATAGCTAATGTGTTTTCCTCAACGATTTGGAAAAATCTACAAAAAGCTTCAATTTTTATCGAGAATAAAAGCCTCCTTTTCTACCCAACACAATAGGTAAAAAAAAGTTTGTAAAATTTTTATTTATTTTTAAGCTTTTCAAACGTAAAAAGATGGAATGCGGGGCAACAGAATATTATGGGTAGTGAAGGTGCGCTTCTAAAAGAATCCATTACAACCAACTTGATTCTCTTTTTCGTTTACTGATTGCTAAAGTTGCTCTTAAAGGACGAGTACACAATCATATTTCATTTTCTATCTTGATTTTAGATACAAGCCAATACACGTAACATTACATGGCTCATCGACCTTTGGCTACTACTTTTAGAGTCGGTACTAGAGAGAGAAAATAGTGACATTTTCTAAAATATGAGTATTGCAAGTTGGTTGTAAAGTAGTCGTGTGGAGAGAGAGAGAGAGAGAGAAAGAGAGTCTTTCTGAAAATTTTCAACAAGGGAGACGATAGAGAAAAGCTCAGAGAAGAAGCCAATTCCTTCCTTGTTGAGAGAGAGAGAAAAATTCCCCAATATTTCCTCTCCCGCTATCATAGCAAGTTTGCTCGGTAATCTTTATAGAAATGGGTGTAGTTTTTTATCTTCCCGAGAGAGAAATGACAACAATTTCGTGTCTTTTGCCGGGCTAGCATGTAATTATTCAAAATTTGAAATATGCTGGCACTTTTGTAATTGATGATGGGCAAGATGAATGTCCTCACAGGATCTGTAGCTAACGTCGCGGGGAAATGATAAAGGTTTTTCCGCTAACCAACAAGAGAAAAGAGAGGAAGAGAAAAGGGCACATGAAAACTTTCAATGTCGCTTTCCATACCAGCAGTAGAGGACAGAAGAAGGATGAGAGGAGAACATACTTCATAGATGCCTAGTCTTCTGCTCCACGACTCGACACGGAACAGTTGTTGTATTGAGTAATGCTCTATTTCTTTCCCCCAAAGTCTTCCTCTAGCTTCACAGTAGCTTCAGGTTCAATATGGAGGAAAATTTTATGTCAAGTGTAGAGCTACATGAAGGTGAGGAACATTTGACTCGGGGAGAAAGCATTTTATCCAGCCTTATCTCCCCCCAAAAACTTTTGGCACGCAAAGATACTTTTTTTACTCTCCCTACCAAGCACAAAGAAAACTCAAAACTTGCTCCGTGAAAAGACTCATCACAGGGAAGAGAGAATATGTCAAATAGAAAAGAGTCAACTGGGAAAGTTTTTGAATCCCACTTTCGCAATAAGATCAATACCAAAAATTCGTTGCATGTGTTCCTTTTTTTTAAATAACTTAATCTACGTTTTTGAATTGTTCCTATTGGGCCATTTCCATTACCTCCTAAAAGTCTTCTCAATAAACTTCTTTTTCATTCTTAAATAAGATGACTTGTTCAGATTTTTCGCATGCATCACTTAACTAATTCTAAGCTTGAATTTTTCTCTTTATAAGCCATTCATCTTTCTCTCTTCTAGGAAAAGGTGATGATGATCCTTTGAAGAAAAAAAAAATCTCGAGTAAAAAAATTCCTTTCTACACGTCCCATTCATCTCTGCTCAAATTACTTACGCTCGTCAATTACCAGCTTAATAGCACATATTTAATGTGATTATATCTGTGATGATCAGGTTAAAACGTTTTACTCTTGAGGGAGAAAGCTCTTACATTTTTCTATTGTTTAACCGGAAATTCTTAAATGAAATTCCAATTCGGAACCACTTATCTTGAACGTTTTCCGGGAGAGAAATTTCGAAAAAAAATTTGCAAAATAATGTCCTCCTAATTATTAGAGTACTTCCTTCCTAAAATTTCGTTGGTGAAAGCTCTCAAGATAATGTAATCTTAGCACGATAAAATGATCCCAATCTGGGCTGAAATACAAGAATATTAATTAGCTGTGGCTTGGGTCCCCATAATGGCGAAGCTTTTGTCTGCGGAAAACTCCCTTCTTCTTACATGGACTGGTAATTTAATTATTTTCTCCTTCCTCTCTCCAAAAACTGTAGTAATGAATGTCCCTGGCATGTAAACAAGCTTCTCTCTTAAGCTTTCTCCATAAGATTCGATTAATTATTGTAAAGCAGGAAGGATGATAATATGACTGATAATGGAAGCTCCTTATAAAGTTAAGTTGCTCACCATTTCCTACTCCACGTGCGCTATTACTACTAAACAAATTAGCAATTTCTCTTCTACAAATGAAACAATAAGGTTCACTAATTTCATACAAGTAGGTCAATGAGACACGGAGGTTTGCAAACTCATTAGACCATTTTATCTTCCTCATTCCTTTCACTTGCATCAATTAATTTTTTTAAAAAAAATATCTTACCTTTTCCTCCATTATTCTTGTCCAAAACCATCCATAATTTTTGGTCGGCAGATCTGTAAAAAATCAAATCATTAGCAAGTGCATAAACTTTAAATCTATAATGCTTTTACTCAACAATTAATTATTTCTTAGGAGCAAAGGCGATTATACCATTTCCTCTTTAAAAGTCGTGACTTTCTAAAACTTTCTTTTTTCCTCTTAAAAAAGAAGAAATAAAAGCTTGTTGTACCCTCAGGAACAATTCCAAGAGAGGGAAAAATGAAGTATGAAATGTCACAGACGACTTGGCCATTTTTAATTTATGGCTTTGAAATAATAGGGGGAGCCGAAGTGAAAACAAAGTTTTCAGAGAGAAATTTTTTCTCTTTACCGCACTCACTAAAAGTTGAGATGCATAGTGAAATGGTGAGGATGCAATTCTCTGTTTATTATATTAAAATTACTCGTATTAAGTAGAAGACGAG